>JBAIZZ010000288.1:449967-495259 GCA_037355905.1 Heliconius aoede
AATCTATTTATTGTGAAAGATAATATCTGTAAAGGGAAATGAACTTTAAGGTATATATACATTTTGTCCAAAAAACGTTAGAAAATTATATACTAGACATATTCCTGTCAAATTGAAATTAAAGTTTTGACTATCACACATAAAGAAAAGGCACAGAAGAATTTTATATTATAGAATATAGCATACAGCAGCCCGTAGAAGCAGTTAGAATATTTCAAACTTGTTTAATAGAATCTCCGCAGTAGCGAGCAACTCCAACAATTTTCACTCGAATCTAAACGTCAACTTTATACAATACTGACATGTGTTGCTACTACGAACAATATTGCTACAGTGAAAAATGAAAATGGCCATTATTCTCTCTACGCATGTAAAAATACAGCATTTCTCCACTCTTCACAGTCCTCGACGCGTTGTTAAATTCCCCGCTGCGGTGCAAAACAATACATTTTGAACGGTCTCGTTTAAAAATAATGTGCTTCGACACGCAAAACCGCCTAAATATCGTTCAGCGCTAGTGGAATAAATCCGCTGGAATGGAAATCCACGACACTTTCGTTTAAACTTATTTATGTGATGAGTTTATTGAAAAAAAAATGTATGTGGGAAATATAAGGGGAAAATTTCGAAAATGTAAACGTGTAAATGGGTAGTGTTTTTGACATCAAATTTATATATATATAAAATTTTGTACAATATAATACAGGTAATAAATTGGGCTTGACTTTTAAGTTAAAATTTGTATGACTATAGAAGCTGTAGACAGAATATAGCATGACATTACATTTTTTAAGTAAACTACATACAATGGAGTCTTAACACTAGGCCTCTCACTCTCACTGGGTCTCCTACCCTGCTATGTACGGGATAAAGCGTGAAGCTGCACAAAGATTATTTTAAATATTTAGACCTGTGGATATTAACAAGTGTGGATGAGTGGATTTTTAAAAGTATTGTTCAATATTTTTTTACTTACACGCAACCGAGATATTCAAAAAAATATCAAATAAATACGTGATGTATTTACTTGATATTTCTTTGAATATATTCTTCGCTTTATATAGCTTAGACAGAGGGATAGTGTTGAGATCAGACTTATCCATTTAAAATAGTTTTATTTAAAATATTTATAAATATTGACAGTTAAAGATCGCTGTTTCTTGTTTCTGTACTGAATACTCTTAAAGAATTTACGTCATAATTTATAAAATATAACTTTTTTATATTAATTTAAATAATATTACGTCTGGAGAAACAAAACGAATAATTTTAATCTGTTAAAAATAAAATGAAGAAAGTGGCCTCAGGGGCCGCATTGTAGCGACTTGTGCCTTGTGACTCACAGGGGACGAATGAAATAAAAATAAATAAAGGCAATAACAGTGGGGACAGTTTTAATTTCTTAAATTAATATGTACTTTATAAAATTTTCTTTTTCTAAGACATTTTCCTATATGTTTTATTATTGTGTAACTAAAAAAAAAAATTATTTACGTAGGAAAGTTTCCGTAAATCTATGTTTATAATTTTAGTAAATACTTCATTTTTTAACATAATATGATTGAATAAAATATTATATTATATCTTTAATATATTAATAACAAAATTATATAACAACAATAAAAAATGTCCCATTTTACATTATTTAACTATTTATCATTCAAATCATACAAATTACAACCAAAATTATGAGTATAGCTCAGCTTCCACTGCGAGTGGATCGGACCTATTAAGGACTACGTTGAACTCGTGTTAATAAACCACATGCTACACATATTTATTCAGATCGAGCGGACAAAAACACTTGAAATGAAGTCGCTCAGCTCCCACAAGTCACAACGCCAATCTTCAGATATATGAAGTAAGCAACAGCGGAGTGCCAACAAAATGCCATTTGTTAGCATTTATTCCTTTGACAGAAATATCTACCAAGTTTCCCGTCAACAACATTGTAGATTGCATCGAACGGTCTATTTACAAGCCGTACTACGAAACTCGACGACATTTATAGACACCGTAATGTATTTATGTCGTTTTAATGGCGTTTCACATTACCCAGGCGGGACTAACGACCAAAGGAAAGAAAACATGACAATTCAAGTTATTTATTGCCAATCGAGCGGTTTTTATTTACAAACGCACTCGTACCTTGTGTGGAGGCGTCGAATATATTTATTAGTCGTTATGGAGGAAACGAAGAGGGAGGGCGCGCATTACTCAGAGTATTACATGTGTTTGTTGAGTAAATATTGCTCTATCACATAATATATGTACACGTGTTCAGTGACAGTCTACAAACGACTTGTTTCGGCAACTCTTCATTTTTTTTACGAATTTGAAATTAATTATGAAAATGTAATAATAAAATAGTACTCTGTCAATAGCTAATGTCAATGGCTTTTGTAGATGTGTATTTTTTAGTGAAATATGGATATTGTAATTTAATTGACTATATTATTCTGTAATATTTTTACCTATTTATATTTATGATCTTGTATAAATGTATAAGTAACTATTTTTTTCTATTTCCACTATTAATAGAAGAAATATTAATGTAGACTGATGAATAAAGCTACACAAAATATGACAGGTAAGAAAAATTTCTGAAACTATCAAGAGATTTAATCTTCACTAGAGTCCAGAAGGTTCCTCGTCCCATCCCGTTTTCGTATCCTATGTTAATCCATCCTTTATGTGATGTCCTTTCTCATGAAGTTCCCCATCCCATTAGTTTTCAATGTTTAATAATGTTTGTGTTTAGTCCTGTATGGAAATTTCTATCTAAATACATTAAATATACTATATTCGACTATAAGCTAACGTCCTTGTATAATAAATTACTTATAACAAACCCACTATGTTTGTTTACAAATATCTAAATCTATTTCCATATATATTTATTGGGAAAGTGATTAGTGCTCAACTGGTACGCTCGAAATTTATAACCGAAAAATAGAACAAAACCAAAAAAAAAAATCTAATTAAGCTGTGAAAATGAAATTTAAAAATGTAATTCGTATACCTTAGGTTATTAAATTGACATTCTTTTTTTTTTTTTTTTTATGGGAGAGGACAAGGCAAACGAGCGTTCGGGTCACCTGATGGTAAGTGATCACCGCCGCCCACGACCCCATGCAACACCAGAGGAGCTGCAGGTGCGTTGCCAGTCTAAGGTGGAGATGAAGGGCACCGGGGCCCGGCATTACCTAATGCGAAATGACATGAATGACATTCATATCTATTACAAAATATCTAGCATACAATCAAATAGTCTTCACACACATTATATTAGTGCGGCGTTGAATTCCGTCACTCAACACGCAATATTTCCAGAAGGCGGCGGCAAGTGGGGAGCGGAGTGTCTTAGCACTAATCTCCCTCTACCTACCCTGACTGCTCGTAGTATACAGCGAGAAACTGAAATAAAAACATTATTATAATAAACAAATAATTGTCAAATGAAATATGTGCTTCTCTTCTATCAAAGTTACACCAACAATAGACAACGTAAGTACATTACAAATTAATGCCAAACGGTCAACGAACGCCAGCAGGAATTGACGATGCGGTTTCCTTTGTAAAATCTGGCAGTGTACTTGTGCGCTCTAGACAAAGCAAGAACGTCGAGGGGCATGAGGCCCTCGTGACAAACGTATGTAGAGGGGCCCATTCTTAACAAAGTATGGTTTGAAGTCCCATAATGAATATTTACGATGTCTCCCTCTCCATCCCCTTCTGATATATTGTCGAATATGTTTGACTAGAACAGGCTTGGGGTGGCAGGGTGTAAGCGCTTTGCATATTATGTACTTGGGAAAAGAATGAATGAATTACTTTAGTGCTTAAGGTTTTGAGGCCGTCCTGGTCCAACCGTGTGACTGTAAGCGCGAAGGTGCGAAGACTGTGAGTTCGATTCCCACTTGTGCAAAAATACGCAAAGTGCGACGTTGAGCTCCTCTCATGCCTCGAAAATTATCAGAAAGTGAGAAATGGAGTGTACTAACACTAAGTTCCCTCTGCCTGCCCTGGCATTTTATTATAAAATTTTATATAGAATATGCAATGGATTCTATTATCTCTGTGTAAATTTAGCTACTAATATGAAAATAGATGGTTGGTAAATCCAATAAGCTCCGAAGATTCCATTCAACCCCTATTGGATTGCTCCAACAATGTGCGTCGCGAATGTGTAAGGATGGGTTTTCACCAATGATATAAATTTATGGGACTAAAATTACATACCTGTTTCAAATGCCACATATCGCTTAAAACATTATATTGAAGTATTACGACTGAATCTCATTTCTACGAAATTTCTTTTAAGGAAATATATATTTAATAAACTTAAGAAATTGAGTTTATAGTTGAAAAGAGTTAATGATAGCATGAATAAAACATAAACTAAAATCATAGTTATGCCAATGGAATACGCAACGCAAAATAGGGTAACTACAGACGGTTACGAGACAAACGATTCATAATACAAAATACACACATAAATATTAAATATAAAAGAGGTCAGTCCTGGCGCATGGACGCAAGCGTGCGACCGTAAACGCGATAAGTAGTGGGTTGGATTCCCACTCAAATAAATTAATATTTTCTGGTACGGAGGCAAAGACGACGCCATTCAACACGTAATGCCTCCTAACATTAACAGCAGTAAGTGAGAAATGACAGTGCCTTAATGGGTACAGTGTTTTAGCACTAGGTCCTCAGTTTCCATCTTTCATCCCCCCTGCATTCATCCGCTGTCCTAATCTCAAAGAAACAGGCTTGTATTAATTCGGCCGCAATCTCCAAGCTTAGCCACCCCCAACCCCCAGTAAAATCAGGAACAAAATACGTCGCTTGTCATGACTTACCCAATTAATGAGGGTGCAATTCAAGATATCTTGCCCCCGGTATTAGACCTTTAGAACTAGTGCGAACATAAATTGTGATAGGAGGCGCTCCGGGGCCTGTTTCATTTCACGACTGAATAAATCCAAATGTTATACCGCGGAGACCGGACGCGTAGTGACGTGCCTCTTGTCCCATCAATAAAACTCTGTGTCGAAATTTCCATTTAACGAATAGTTTTTAACAATAATTGTAAATTAAATCGATTTATTCGTAGTAATTTCAAATTTTTTGAGGTTCCGTACTTCAAAATGTAAAAATAGGAACCCTTCTAGAATCACTTTGTTGTACGTCTGTTTGATTGCCAAGAGCATTTATCTCAGGAATGAGTTCGAAGTATCAAGCCGAAATTAATATCAAATATGAAAGTCCATGGTCACTTTGTTGCATTTTGCCAAATCAAAACCTATAGGGTAATTCCTGTGAACCTACAGTTATGAAATTTGGCAGAAAGTGATAACCCAAAAAGTCAAAATTTGTAGGTATTTCACAGAAAAAAAAAGTTAAAAGCTTATATTAGTAGTTCATTTTAAATTTTATAAATTGTACTCTCCGTTGACTTACCATGCTGAAATTGATACAGAAACCTAGATGGGCGAATTCGACTCACACTTAACCGTTTTCATTAAATATTATTGTATAAGAAACTAGAACTAAGTTTTATTTATAAATATTTATATTTAATTTATTAAATATATTATTAAATTATTAAATCTTTATTTTCATGCACGCCGAATCT
Source organism: Heliconius aoede (assembly GCA_037355905.1). NCBI lineage: Eukaryota > Metazoa > Arthropoda > Insecta > Lepidoptera > Nymphalidae > Heliconius > Heliconius aoede. The sequence goes on from JBAIZZ010000288.1 coordinate 455,609, forward strand.
GCTCAATAACACCACAATACCCACAATATTAAATAAATTCATTTTATAAAAGACACATATTGTACGAGCAAATAAAATTATTTATCGTTTAATATTAAGCTTACATTATATTATAATCTATATCGGCCGGAGTAAATATCGTTTTATCATCATAATGGTACATCAGTTGATACCGCTTATATTCACGTAAATCTCTTCAATTAATATGCAACCCTCGGAAATTAATATGAAACCGTACGTATTATTCATTTTCTTGTAACATTAACCTCATAATGGCGTCTCTCGATTCGTCGAGTCGTCGATTTTTGACGTTAAATCGAATTTAAAATTAATGTTCTTTAATAAATATATATTTTCTGTGGGCATTGATGTGGGGCGATGTGGTGCAGGCACAAGCGTGCGACTGTAAACGTGACGGTTGTGGGTTTGATTCCCACTTGGAGGAATGAAATATTAATTATTAATGCTTTCTCACTCTGGGTCCGAGACAAGGCGTTGGCAGCTTGAATGTTTCATTTATAAAATATTAATTGATGTTTGGCAAAGAACTTGCTGAAGTGGAGTCAAGAAATGAAATAATTATAAATGAAAGCTTTAGATCTATATTTGGACGACTTCAGTATAAAAAAAAATAATTTGAAAAATAATACTTCATCAATATTTTTATTTTCTGAAGATATTTTAAAGAACTGTTCGCAATTTAATTAAGATTTTGGAATAATAAAAGTATAAAAATATATTTTTGTGAAACTTGTTTATCGTATAAAATTGTTAATTACTTGTAATACGACACCATGGATTCTTTTTTCCTCATTATTTTATTCATAATATTTCCAGGAGCTTTCATTTCTTGCACTCAACAAACGATGTTTGTTGAGTAAAACGTATCACTATACGATGTCGAGTGTCTTGATATTAGGTGATCTCTGTCTACCCTCCAAGGAGATAGATATATATGAGAAGCTGACATTTTAATATTAATTTTGGTCGGTTACAGATTACGAAGACTGGTGACACCTAATCGAGTATTTTTAACGACAAGAACAATATAATAGGTTTAGTTTTCACACTAGCTAAGTATTATTCAAAATTATCTTTGAAAAGTAATAAAAGAAAGGCACAACTATCCAAATATGTAGAGTTTCAAACCAATACGTACCTATAAGATGAGTGAACCCACAGTTGCTTGAAAGACCGATACTGTTGATTCCGTTTTCGATACGACCAAAACAATATGAGATAGAGATGTATATTGAGAAAGAGCAAACTGAATCGCGAATGCAGTACAGTACAATACACGCTCTGCTCTTATTCAATATTTACTTTAGCACTGGATTGGCTCTTTAGTTTATGCAGACTTTTATTAAAATATTGTCCCGAACTGACGCTGTTATTGCTTTTACTATATGTGTACCCGTATATATATTATATGAAAGTTGGTGGTATGTGGTGTTATTGGGATAGTCATTATAGTTAAAAAAAATATACTCTGTGAAGTATTTATTATGACTCCATATTTTTATTTTAGTAAAATCTGTAATTATCATTATTTATATAAGACATTTTATGCTTGATAGTCAACTAGTATCATAATTGTCACACTCAAACATGTACATTGTGATGAAATATTTATTTTCTTTATCTCCTTTTTTCAGTAAGATGACTTGGTAATTTATTTCAACAGTCTAAGATGTTATAAATCGTACCACAGCTGTGGCGACCAACTTGGAGTTAGAAAGAGGTGGTATATAGCACCGGCACATGCACTTTATAACAATGGACGCTAATAACGAAGAGCTATGGGCTCGCGTGCGCCGCCTCCACCAATTATGCTAATCTTATTAGTCAATCCAGTTTTAAGTTTCTGCACGAGCGACGGTTGCTTGTTTTTTTTTTAATATAAAATATTTCTCCTATAGCGTGACAAGTACATTTTCAGTATCTCGAACAATAATGTAGTTTACTACTGTAGTTAAAAACTACGTGGTAGTTTTGAAGTGTAGGTTTAAAATTATATTATTTCTATATGAATTTAAGTTAAATATCGGTAGTCTTCGAAAATTACGTAGGAATGGAAGGCGATTTTTTTCAATCGGCCAACTTTTACGATGCAAAGAGTAAGTAAGGATTTACAGCAAATCCCCGTCTTTGTAACTCGGAAAATTTCACTTAAGAAACAAAAGTACTCCAATAAAAGAAGAACAATCATAAAGAGAGACGTATGACAGCGCTTTCTTAAGTAGAAGATGCGAGGTAAGTATAATATATTTTATAGAATCAAACTATAGGTTTGTAATAAATACAACACAATACACTTAAAACTTTAATATTTTCTAATTTTCCGATGCCGGAATACTTTCACTTTTCAGTTCACTCTGGCATAAAAGACAAATAGTGTCAATAGTGTTTTCCCTGTACTACACTAAATCGCACGTAAACTGTACAGTATAAGCCCCTTCGACTTGCTTTCTGCGATAAACAATTCATCAAACACTAATCACACGTTGAAATCACAGTTACAGTACCAAGAATTACTTTAATAAATAATGTTTTTTTTTTATCTTCACGCTTTATCCCGCATGTAGTAGGGTAGGCAGAGGGAAATTACTATTAAGACGCTCCGTTCCTCAATTTCTGCAGAATTTCCGCCTTTCATCAGTATTGAAAGGCGGAAATTCCGCAACTCAGTGAAGAAATGAAAACATTAACAAATAATCGTTCAGTCCCTCAAGTGGGAATCCAACCCAAAACCATCGCGTTACAGTTATAAGTTTAAACCTCTGCGCCACGACGGCCTCAAAAATTCAGTAATGAATTATTTTAATATATTAAAATAACAAATCTCGCACTGTATTGTAATTAAGAAGCAAAGACATGTTTGTACTAAATTAGTTAAAGTAAAATTTAATTAATATTTTATAGTCCCAGCACAGCAGGTGTACAATGCTGCTAAACATAAAGAAAGAGTCCAATTCAATCTCAAGACCGTGTAAATACAGAACAAAAGGTAAAGTAATTTCCTCAAAGAGTAAACAAGAGCTCGGTCGTCTAATTGAAAAATATTCTCAATGAGAAATATGAAAAAGTAAGGCGGAATTTTCTACTGTAATCAGCACTGGGTGTGTGATAGCGGGATTAGTCGGGTTTAAATTATCTCGTTTTTATTAGTTTTTTTTTTATTAAAACCTCGGATGTTATTTTGTGAGTGTCAAATTTGCTTCATTCATTTTTATTTTTGAGTTAAAATTGTCTTGACGTCTCGAATCTTTGTGAAAGATTTTTCTTCCCTGTATATTACTGTTTTTTATGAAAGAATATACATTGTTTTTAGTTTTACTATTTGGGAGATATTTTCAGTCTGTAAAATTGAGTTATAAGGCAAGGTCAAAGCTCAAGGTAGGGTTCTGCCAGTCAAAATAACACTGTTTATTTATGAGGAAGTTGGCGAAGCGAGTGATGTATTACTGGGCTCTATCTTCCCCAGAAAATGCACGAAAGAATAAATGAGAAAAAAATAGGGTTACCATGGCGCAGCGGCACAATGTCTGGCTATTTAACCCTAAGATCGTGGGATTTATTCGCATTCGAACGAATAGACTATTTTCTTAAACATTTTCTTTTCATTGTTCTAGTCTTCTGCCATTCAACACACAATGTCTCGAAAATTTAAAACAAATTGATAAAAAGCTTTAGATAGGTTTGATCAAATTATAATCTTTATTTTTAAAGGCCATCGTGGCGCAGTGGTCAAGGGTGCCGCCCGTAAACGCGACGGTTGTGGGTTCGATTCCCACTCGAAGAAGTGAAATATTGCTTTACGTTAATATTTCCAGCGCGGCGTTGAGTTCTGCCACTCAACACGCAATGCCTCCAGAATTAAGCAGAAAGTGGGGAACGGACTGTCTTAACACCGAGGTTCCCTATGCCTACCCTGCTTGAATCATCATGCATATTTTGATGAAAACGTCTCTATAGAAGTTTGCAGAATTTGAACCCGGAATCCTTTTGCGTATGCAATATACCTATTGTATAATAATTTTACATTACATTATTAACACACACTTACATATAAAAATAAAAAGCTTACATTACTACTTGTAGCACAAATTCAACATTCATGCCATTACAATATCTACTAGAAACAAGATTTATCCGTCAGCTCTCATATGAAATTTCGTCTGCCATTCTCATGTCAGCGTATGATTTTTCGCGTACCTTTCTGTCAGCAATCCTCTTATTTCATTTGTCACGATGTCCCCTCAAAGCTGACAATACGTAATCTGTCAACACATCTGAATGGATCAAGGCTGAGCTCTTCATTGTCTTTTTTAATTTTGTTAGGTTCTAGGACGTTTTTTTAGCTTGATTATATAAATTATTGTATATTAAGGCTCAGTGGCATATGAATGTAGATGCGACGGTTGGATGTTCAATTCTCGCTCGGGGTATTACTATTTATTAATTAATAGTTTTATTTCTTCGCTCTGGTAATAAGACAAGGCGTTGAGTTCTGTTACCCAACAAGCATTTCTTCTAGAATTTTTTTTCTTGATTTTTATTTTATTGTTATTTATACTTTTATTAATAAAAATGACTTTAACAGAAAATTGTGTGACTGTCTTTAGGAGGTCACAACTTACTAAGGCTGAATAAAGAAAATTTGTATATAAATATTGTCGTTGTATGAGTTTTAAAATAGTAATCTTCGCGTGCAAGAGGCGGTGGTTAACATAACGTTACTTAAAGCAAGTCACGATAGACCCACTTTCACAGGATTAATATATTTTACATGGTTTTAAATCGACCTTAGACTTTAATAAAGCGCAATTTACTTTGGTAATTCACGAGGGAGTCAACTTAGCTGAAAACTAATTTTGAAACAAGTGGCTAAAGTTGTGGTTTTAATACTTTAGAAAATATAAGTGAGGATCAAATTAAATTAATGGGTTTAGAATAGTGTTGTATTTTTAAAGTTTAAAATTATAAACTGAATATTAATATCATGCTTAGAAAAATATTTTTAGCTTCTTGCTGTATCACGCACATAACAGGGTAGGCATCTCTGATCACATCAAATCACTAACGTTTCCCACTCCCACTGTACGATAAATTCCGGTATTGCATGTTGGGTTAACTCACAGTGTCTTGTTAATAAATTTATTATTATTTTTTCGAATTAGTTTTTTTTTTAGTTTCAGCATTATAGGTATAAAGTGTGTATCTAAAACGTGTAATTACACTGCCGCTAACTGCAACCAACAGACTGCATTAAGAGGATTTAAAGGGATATTACAGTAATTATCCGCGAGACAAATTCGTACTCGACGCACTACTTGTCTCGTCTCGAGAATCGTGTAATAGCACCGGGGAAAAGAAAAAAATCTACGCTTAGCTTTAAAAGAATTTCTCTCATAGGGAAATTGTGAGTTTTTTAGTATATTCTTAAAAATAGAAAGAAAAAATATGTAAAATACTCTCTTGTTATAAATTTTCCAGAAACTCCTGCTTTTTGAGGAATACTCAGAGAGAGAACATGATGTTAAGACATTTTTTTTCCTCTCAAAAATAAATAACTAAAAAAATATACTTTTGATGCAAGTTGTGTCAGGCAATCATATTTTTAGCAAGTTCTGTGAGTTTAGAGGCCGTCGTGGCGCAGTTGCACTTGGGTGTCGCGCGTAAACGCAACGGTTGTGGGTTCGATTCCCACTCGAGGAAGTTAAATATTTCTTTACTTTTGTATTTCTATTTTTCTTCGCTCTGGTTTTGAGGCAAAGCGCGGCGTTGAGTTCTGCTACTCAAACATAATCAGACATTTTAGTTCAACATTTATAGTAGTTAGCTACCTAGAGTCAAGACACTTCCCTTTCTCTCCTCCAGCGAATCCTGGACGCAATACGTGTTGACAGTCGCACGCTTGTGCCCCTACGCTACGACTGGCCTCACTATAAAATGAAGTGAAGTGAGGCTAATAAAGAAGTAACTAGTTTAATCTGAAGACCAAATAGCGTTCACTAACTAAAATTTCCTCACTAAATCACAAAAACGTTGGAGAGCAATACAATCTAAGTCAAACCCGACATGTAGCGTGTCAGTGTAGAGAAGCTACTGAGAACAGCCTTTGTTTCGATTTACCGCGATATTCCTGAAGTTCTCATCTCTGACACTACGTACACGCTTAATACATTTTGCATCCAATATTACACTATGTTGCGAAACTATTCAATCGAAGTATTCAATATACTATCTAACTTCGAACAGCTTATTAAAGCTAAAGTAAGTTCGGACCTCCCCAGCTTGGAAAGTCTTATAACATTGTAAAGGAAGGGAAAATAAAATGAAATTATAAATGAACTTGCGTGATTAGTGATTTCATTAAGAGTATTATGTAGGGTAGTAATTTTCTTAAATAATTGTTAACGTAGAGTTTGTTCGCGTTTATTAAAGGCCATAGATTTCGCGGGCCGCTCCGGCGAAATTATACGAACATTATCCCTAAATTATTGCTCCTAATATGTCGGTGAATTCCCGAACTCGAATGTAGTTCTGACAACGGATTTTAATTGAATCTTCACACAAATACTTGGTTGTTCGTGGTATTTTTTATAGGTGCATTGCATAGTGTTAAATTTTTTGCGAGAAAAGCACTTATATAAAAAAATACTGTCCAAAATGATTAAAACAATATGTAATATTCAATTAATAGTATTGAAAAATGTATATGTCACATCAATAAAAACACGATATTTATATGAACGTTCGGATTTTTTTTACTGACCAAAGCGATGATATAATATATATTTTTATTTCCTCATTCATTCATTACTCCAAGTGGAAACCAAACTCACAATAAAAACGTTCACTGTCAATTTAAAATCTCAACATAAACCAAAAATACATGAAAATAACTGGAATATAAAGCATGATTTGTACATTTCCAATACTATTTTTAGTTGTTTATTAGTAGTGTAGTGCGCGCCGCCAGCTGTCAGCGATGCAGTAAACAAATGAAGGTCTTTGTGGAAAGTTAAGAGTGCTAAGTCCTGTAGCGGTAGGCGCGGTCGTAACTCGAAACAACTTTCAACATTAACGTTTTCCGATCCGATTTAAGTCGAAATGCATGTACTAGTGTAAGCTTTGTTAGATGAGAGCGGGTGGGAAACTGTAGGTTCATTTTTGTTCAGAGAATAGTACGTTACAGCTTATCAGTTTGTATTGGGAACATTTTCTGGGGTGTGAAATTTTGAAACAACATTTTAGTACTTTAATTTTTTTGTTTAGCTCCACGCTGTATCGCATATTTAAAGGTAAACAGATTTAAAAAAAATGTTAAGACTAAAACGTTTATCGCTTCCGATTTCTAACAATATATATTCAAAAAACCACATTCAAATTGTGTAACATTAAAGAAGAATAGGTTCAATATAACGAGTTATCTATACCCTGATTTTCCAATTTAACCACCAAATAAAACACAAATGACTTGCAAAGTGAAATTTTCTAATTTACGGCTTTAGTTTAGAGATAGAAAAGCAATTAAGAATCCATTAACAATGTAACATTGGATACTTGGACTCAGTATCAACACCTGCTCTCTCATTTTCACGGATTTAATAGTCTATTTCAGGCCGAAAGTGTTCTGGTATTATTGTCAGCTACCTCTGCGATGACTTCCTAAATTTCGTTTTAATTAGACTTTATATTCTTTTTATAATGACTGCTATTATATTATACAATATTAATAATAGATTATTTTAAAAATAATTATATGGAGTCATTTTCTATTCATTATCAAGTTTATTATTAGAATATTATATAGTGTATGTTGACATCTTAACTTATTCGTATATATACAAGTTGTAGTTATTAAAAGATAACTATTAAATATATTTATATTAACATAATCTCTACATATAATAAAAGGTACGAAACGAATAGTCGATTCTGAACATGAAAGATGTAAAAATAAGGTCGGTTAACATGTCGATTATAGGTCCTAAAAATCACTCGGCAGAATTCTTCTCTGTATATCTGTCTGTCTGTTTTATAAAAGAGGGAATTTTAGTTTGCAAATAGTTCAAAGCCTAAAGCAACTTACAGGATAGTTTTCATGATGGAAGATAAAGCAATTTTGGTAGAGAAAATAAAATCTGATACTATCAAATAAAGTCGATTACTCGCAGATGAAACCAAATTATAAAAATATAAACATAATTGTTAATGATACGATTTTCAAAACACCATTATAAAATAAATGAACTGAAACTATGTTTAGATGACGTATTGACATTTCGTTTCGTATAACAGGTATATAGATTGAATTTCTCAAGATTATATTTACAAAAAACAAACTAAGTCCGTGAACAGAGCCACCATCGTACTACAGAGCCACCTCTAACGCATAGAATGTGAAATGTTTTATTGTAAAAGAATAAAATGAATGTAACCAGATATGCAGTGACCCCCGCTGTAACCTATAATTGTAAGCGTTGTTGTGAGTTCGATTGCCGCTCGAGGAAATTAAATATTTATTTAAATGGGGAACAGATGGGTCTTAACACTACCTACGAGTATGTAGAATATATTATAAGGTCTTACTATTTTTCAGTTACTGTCAACAGTACAATGTCGATACTAATGTGGAATAATGGTAAGAGCTATGTGCAGGTAAAAATATAGCAATGTAATCGCTTCGAACGTGTGAGTGGGTAGAGGCCTGAAATAACATTAAATTATGTCACGGTGTCTCGGATTCTTGACACTAATATGATTTTCGTTACGTCCTTTTATCTTTCCCACTGAGTATTTTTTACCTGAGTTTAAAAAATCAGAGTACATCTTCATTTCATGCTCATTCTCCAAAAAAACACAAAAAATGTAACGAAAATAAGGCTATATTGCCTAATTACAGTCAGTTGTTCATTTAAGATAAGTGTATTTTATTAAAGTTATCATAATTAAAAAATTGTATATTTCCATAATGAAGAGAGGCATTTATCTTCCTCATTTGAAGCTTTAATTTCCGTAATTTTTAAATGACGTCCTCCAGTGTGACTTAATGTTCTGAATGGAAATTTAACATACTCATCGTATCGTATTTCAAGTAATTATGTTATTTTAGGTAATTTATATCGATCATGTCTATATCTATCTATGCGATCGATATTTAATTATATGTAACATAATTGTTAATTTTAAATAAGAAAATAAGATTGCATGAAGATATCATTGTGAAATATAAAATATCCAGGTCTACAATTCCTTGGAGCAAAGAAAAATTAAAATTCCTAGTCAATGCAATCAAGAAACACGTCAATTTTTTCCACATGTTGTATGAAAGAATGAGAATATACGACAAGCGTGCGACTGCAAACGCGACAGGTTGCGGGTTCGATTCCCTCTCGAGAGCATGGACTTCTTATACTGTTTCTTTCTGGTAACCAAGCAAAGCGCGACGTTAAGTTTTGTCACTCAACATACCTACAAAGTTTTCAATAAATGGGGAACGGAAGTGTTTAACGGAAACGGAATTGTCTTAAAGTGCCGTAGATATACTTTATCTGGCCAGGGATAGGACTTCATATCCGAAGTTGACCACCAAACGTTGGAGAGGCCGTGTAAGAAGAAGAATGAGAACAGAGTACCATGACACTTAGATCCCAGGTTCCTTCTGCTCTATCTGAAATATAGCGTGGAGCTTTAAAACATTAAAAAAGACGTTTAATGTATTCATTTAACATTTTTATATTTAACATTTTTAAGGAAATGTAAACTTAGAGAAGATGTAATCTTCTCTAAAACGTGAGTGTGCATGATAATTTAAAATTAAATTAATCTTGTGAGTTTAATGGCTTTAGTGTAATGTCTTAATTAAACAGACGGTATATATGTATATAAGATAGCAATGTATTTAACCTGAAAACGCAGAAAATATTTTCGGTGATCATAAATATATAACAAATACTGTCATACTCGTATAGACGATATTAATGTTAACATGACCGAAGAAAATTCCTGAAAGCCTCCCCCCACCCCCACTCGGTAGGTTGTCTCAATTAAAGTGATGTAGAGTAAGATGCTTAATAAAGGGCAATTCGGCTGATTTATCACAATATTCATTATAATCGTTCGCTGAAGGTTAATTGTAGGTTTATTGTTACTGGAATCAAGAGAGAGGAATAAATCGGCTTAAATACTCTCAAAAGCTACGCCTTCTGCTCTAACGAAATAAATACTTAAGACGTATATATTATGAAGATTTTTGCTTTTTCTTATGCATATATGTATTGGTTATTATTTTTTAATTGCTATAGTGTATATCATATATTTACATAGAATATTATTTTTTTTCAGATTCACGCTGTATCTCGCACACAGCAGGGTAGACAGAGGAAACTTCGTGTTAAGATACTCTGTTTCCCATTTTTCTGCCGAATTCTGAAGGCATTACGTGTTGAGTGGCGGAACTCAACGCCGTGCTTTGCCTCGACACCAGAACGAAGAAATGAAAATTTAAATTTTTAAATAAATATTTTATTTACTCGAGAGGGCATCGGATCCAGAACCAGTCGATTTTGCAATACACCTTGTGCCCCTCGCCACGAGTGGCCTCATTAAACTTATATGCGCCTCATGTCATTTCTATTGTGGATGAACCGTAAAGGGTTCATCCACAATAAAATGACGGTACTGCCGAAAGGTTACTACACAAAGTTTCATAAGGATAGTGTCCAACTATGTTATACTTAATTGTATCTTCTAATACTTATATTATTTATCAACATGAAATCAAAACAAATATACGAAGTAAAATTTACGCTTTACTAAAAATGGCTTTAATATTCCTAGATATCTAAAATATAATTTTATTCGTTCTAATTTCCACGGAAATGAACTAATACAAACGAAAAATCTTACATTTAGTTCATCCAATCGTTAAAAATGCAGATATTGAATAGCATCAGCATATTCTCTTGAGTGCGGCTCAAATAAACTTTAGTGGCTCTAAAACTTCGCCCCCCCACCTAAATAAGTATCTATTCCGGTAGAATTATGATTTGTCGGCCCCTAAAGAACGGAGCTGAATGAATTTTATTAAATCCGGGAATAGTTTACGAGCAGCCTAGTCAGCGTGTTCCGTCCACCGTCGAAGCCTCCTTCAGAAGGCATCTTTTAAATACAGTTGTTCTTATTGCTATTCGCCATTTGAGAATATTAGCTTCTGTTTGCCTTCTGAGGTAATAAAATTAAATGCTTCTCGTCTTGTATACTGAAACCTTAACAATTACATTGCTAAAATATAAGGAACTGATTTTAGAAAATAAAATTAAATATACATTTACGAGTATGAGGAAAACGTAATAGAGGAGAATGGAGTGTCTTGACACTGCTTCTTTATAAGGATATAAAGGAGCAAAATAAACAGACAAGTACGAGTCAAACTTGTCCACCGAAGGTTTCATATCAATATCTTGATTGCACATTGCTCTGTGATATGCAAATAAATTAATATTTTAGATTTTTTTTTTGTCAAATTTCATAATTCTTGCCAAAATTTTATAATCCTCGACGGTCAGATAAACAGCCTTCAAAATAATTAATTCCACTTAGTTAATATCAAGTCCACACCTTTCCCATTTACATTCAATCTTTTAAAGAAAATATTAATAGTATTTTTTAAAGAAAATATTAATAGTATTTTCTTTAAAAAAACTAGTTTATTTACTAATCGGTACTGTATCAAACAAAGTCCTAAAGCTGTAATTATATACAATTCACTAAATACCAATGAGAGCGCGGCCAGCCGGCGCCTGATCCGGACACACCGCAATTTGCCTTCAAATTCACATTTCTACAAATTTTTTGCAGCATTATTTTTAAATTACCAACGGTTTGATGGGACTTTTATTTCCTGCCATTGGTGCAGAAAATGAGAGAAGTAATAAGTATTTTACGGATGAAAAATACGCAGCTATATTTTTGTGCCGCTCCATGATAAGCGACTTGAAATTATTTGGGTAACCCAGTTCGTAAATCTGAAAACAATAACTACTAACTAGTTGTAAAAGACTAAGAAATTATGAATACAGGGCACAAGGCCAGCTTATTGTAGTTCATATTGAAATGAAACATTGTCCCGTTTTTGTTTATCAGGTGACTTTACAAGCTTTTTTACAAGCTTATTTTATATATATTTTTTTAGCATCATCACTGTATCCCGGACAGTACAGAGTAGGTAGAGGGAACCCGGGAACCTAGTGTTAAAACATTCCGATCCCCAATTTCCACTGAATTCTTCCGCCTCTGCACCACGACGAACTTTATATTTTTTTTATGGTGTACTAATTGAGCTAATCGTAGGTAGAACTATTATGAATGTCGATTAAAAAAAATATTATACAAAATAAAATAGAAGCTCAGATGAAAGACACAAAACATATATAATTTACAATTCTTCATAGAGGTCATTGCTTGCTATAATTTATCAAAACAGTTGAAGTTTTTACACTTAGTTAGTTTTATTACTTTATATAGCATTTTTAACGATCAACAGTACTAAATGTATATCCACGTGAGAATAAAAAAGTCAATATGTTTTTTTTATATTCGCATTACGCGCAATTGTGGTAAATTAGGGATTGCTTTTACAATCTTCGACGTTGCTGTGGAAGTTGCCGTGTGCCGCACCGAGAGACATAATTGACAGCAAAAGTTGAGTAATACCGTGTAGATCCTCTCAAGTTTCCAACTTTAAGTCGTTAAAGTATGAATTTTTGCGCAAACTGCCGCCATTTATTTCACAACTTTGATAGTTTACCTGGAGTCTGAAACACGATTTCATGTGAACAAAATATTTCAGCGTACCTCTCTCTGTTAGGAGAAGGAATGCGTCTAACTTGTAAACTGCGTTTACCAACTCGCTTCTTTATAACCGACTTTCTCACTGGCAACTTATTCAATTTGGTTTTCTGTATTCATATATAAAATATATCGTATATACATAGTAGTGTATTTAAATTTATGTTTTAATAACAAACGAGAACATTTTTAATATAACATGAAAGAAGACGGCGTTAAATTTCGCCACTCTACACGCAATGCTTAAAGTTTTCGCGGAAAATGAGGAACGGAGTGTCTAGACACTAGGCTTCTGAATCTGCCTGCCCTGTCGTGTCTGGGATACAGCGTAACGCTGTAAAAATAGACAAATTTCTTCGCAACACGATTAATTTGATTAATTTTCACTAAAAGCTTAAATAAGTTTTGACCATTCTTATTCTTTTACAAAATTTAATTTTTAGAATGTTATAGAACTTTTAAGAGATGCAGTGTCAGTTCTGAATTAAATTAAGCATTGCTCAGTTTCATTTTAAAAGTATACGTTAGGTTTTTATTAACATTTTCATTTCTACCCTGGATTAGGAAACTTTAATTAAGATGATAAATTATTTTTGTATTCATATTCTTTTTAATTCAGTTTTATTCATTCTAAATTCAGTTTTAAAAGGCCACATCATTTGAAAAGAAGCAGTATTTTTCAAGAATAAGAAGCTTTATTTCTTTTGAACTTTAGAGCTGCAAGCTTCTAAGAGCTGACCACATGATATTTACTTCCACAACAGGGTATTATAAACGAGCAACCCAAGGTTTTTAAGTGTGAAAATGAAATGTTCCAGCAACAAGGTTTCTATTAATATTTTTAATAGCTATGCTGTGCTTATCTTTTTATTTATATAATAATATTTTTTTTAGGGAAATAATAGCGTTGAGCTTATTGAAAAGCTTTAGTTATTTTTAACTTCACACTATTTCCCGCAAATAGCAGGGTAGGATGAGCGAACCTTGGAAGCTAGTGTTGAGACACTTCGTTCTCATTAGGACATTTCAGTTCCCCATTTTCCGCTGATTTCTGGAAGCATGGCATGTTGAGTGGTGGAAAAATCTGTAATCGAACTCACAACCTATTGCGTTTAGCAGTCGCACGTTCTGCTTTTGACCCTGCATCACGACTGGCCTCAACCTTTAATTGAATCTTAGATATTTCTCTTTATATATTTTTTGGATACAACTACATAAAAAACTTTGTAATCTATAATAATATCAGAGAAAACAATATTGTAATTCGAAATAAAATAAATCACGGCTTCATTATAACTTCTGTAGAAGAAATTACGTATAGCTTGCTTAGAATTAAAAGATCACAATCTAACACTATTACATCGCCGATAACGGGACGTTCGGATATTGTTACCGAAATATATTATTAACTTTTTTTTCTGCCGAATTCTGGAGGCATTGCGTGTTTGTTTGTTTTTTAAATTAAATAGATAACGACAATATATTTTTTCTCAAATTATAATATATCATATATTTCTATTTTATATCTAACATTCTTATAAAAATGCATAAACATTACAATGTAGTTTTCCAGTAAAATACATGCTACTAACTACTCGTAGCTTCTAACAATGTAATCAACGGTATAAGAACCCAAACATTTTTATAATAACATACTCAAGACGCATTATTTATAAAACGGCTGAGGCTGTTTTTATAAGACGCTGTAAAAATGACGATGAAAGTTATGAGGGCTGGGGAAACTCTCGTAAATAGCAAAAAGGGAGAATGGGATAAAGGAATAATATATCAATACGAATCTTTAATATTCGCACGCCAGTACCATAAATCAGGGTGAATGAGACCCGTTCATAAATCACGTGGCCCTCTCATTTCCCCCATAAAAATAATTATTAGATTCCCTATTAAAATCTGTAATTGCTTATAGCGTGATAGAAAATGTATTATATTGAGGTGTAATGATTTTACGCCAGTCACGGCGCAGGTGCTGAAGCTTGCGTAGACGCGGCAGGTTGTGGGTTCGATTCTTATTCGAGGATATTATATTTAATCTTAAATATTGTCATTTCCTTACAAAGCGTGTTGAATTTCACCACTTAAGATGCAATGCGCCCAGAATTTGGCGGAGAGTGGAGAACGGAAGAGTCAACGTCTAATGTAGCAATACATTGTGAAGCTAAAAAATGAGTGACATTTTCTTTACTAAATATTTAATATAAACTAACATTATGTATATAGTCAAGTGATCTAAGCGTAGAGTCACTTAACATTAATATAATAAATATATTTTTTATTAAATACAAAAAAAAAAGAACACAAATTATTCTACCAAATTAAAATAAAATGTAAAACTTATATTTGAAAAAAAAATTTACACTTGATTTTATAGAAATAAAAGAAGTGATTAAAAAGAAATTTTATTGTTAGACTTCATTCACGGCGCCATTATAAAATAATGAGTGAACACTCAGTTGCACAACAATGCTATATAATTGTTTAAGGCGTCTTGGTTGTCGTACCATTTCATATTTTGAGTTGTCATCATTATTATTTGAGCACTTAATATTGTTTAATTGCATATAAAAATGTAATACTGTATTTAAAATACAATTCTATTGTATTTTTATGTTATTTTGTTTTTTTAATTTATTAGAAAAGTAAACTTAAAATCAAGTTTGTTGAGGGCAGTCGTGGCATATTGACATAAAGGTATGACTGTAAATAGTTTTTGGGTTCGATTACCTCTCGAGGAAATATTTAAAATTTTCATCCTCGCTCTGATAACGAGGTAAAAGCACATTGAGCACACACAGAACTTTGAGTTCTGTAACTCAACACGCGATGTCTCCTATATTTGGCGAAATGTGGAAAACGGAAATTTCCTAATAGAATTAGAGGTCCCATCTGCCTAGTTTGCTATTTGCGGGGTACAGTTTGAAGCTAAAAAATATTTGTTACTTTTATTAAATGTTATAATATAATATGTTTATAATATAATATATAAATTCATAAAAGTAATCTTTAATATAATATATCAAGTAAATTTCTAAATTGTATACAATACTATAAAACTTTTGAACTAAATTAAGTAATAAGTTCTTGATATAGTGGTTTTAATATGGCAGAAGTTATGCAACACGTGCATTTTCTCTAAACAGCGTACCTGGCTAGAAATTGCAATTTGTCGCATAGAATAAAATTTAAAATTTTGCATTCAACCTGAATGGATATAACTTTTTGAATGCCTCATATTTTGTGTTAGAAATTGAACGTATATGATATTATTTTTCAGCTCATATAATTTACTAGTTGTTATTTTTTGTTAAAGAATATTTTTATTAAAGTGTGACCTCTTTGTAAGGAAAATTTAAGGACAATATTTTTTTAGGATGACCTCTGTATACGAGCACAAAGAAAAGTAGGCAGAGGGCACCTGGTGATTTAGTTTTAAGACACTCCGTTCCCTGAATTCAGTGAAATGATTCGCTGAATTCTGAAGACATTGAGTGGCGACACTAACGCCATAATTTGCTTCGTTACAGGAGCGATGACATAAAAATGTTGATTTCACAAACAACAACATGTATGTATACTTCAATAAATCTTAAAATTTTCCATTATTTTCTGTTACTAGATTTGAAATTAACATTTGAATTATTACAAAATCCACCTGAACTTTATGAAACCCGTAATAACAATTAATGAAGCACTTCAGCAAAATATAATTTCTATATCAACAATTTCCTTCAAATTGGAACAAACCCTTCAATCTGATGGACTACCTTACTTTCCGATAGTCGACGAATAAATTTCTATTCGTAATATTAGAGAAGTTTTACAATAGACGTTCGCTGTTTCAACTTCCAAATGTCGTTATCCAACATTTTGTCTTTGATAAGAAATTCAATAGATCTCATTCGTAACTTGTGAATTTGAATGTACCTATTGATTCGCGTTTACGCGCGATACTATCTAGTTGGTACTATATAGTTTCACATTGTATCCCGATACATGGTAGAGTATGCAGAGAATCTTGGAACCTAGTGTTAGGACACTACGTTCTCATTCAAAACGCTTCCGTTCTATATTCTGGAGGCACTAGGTATTGAGTACTCACTCAACTCTGATGACTTCATCAGAGGGAAAAAATGAAAATTGGAATTATTTCAACTCCTCGAATTCCCTCTCGATCCAAATCACAAGTAAGAAGCGTTAGCAGTCCCACACTTGTGCTCATGCGCCACGACTGGCCTCAAATAATTGATCCCAATAATTGAATAAGGTAATAAAGTAAATACATATATTAGTACATGTATTAGAATTAGTAGAACAATAGTGTGATAAATGAAAGAACAGTGAAAATCGGAATGCCTAAATTCTAAATTATCTCCGCCTTTATTTACCCTTCTAAACAGAGAAATTTGGCGTAAAATAGTTTGCCTAAATACACTGAGTTCCCTCTGCTTACCCTGATGTGTAGTGAAGCTGATTTTAAATCAAACATATTGAATTTTGCCTTTTGCCAACCTTCATTAGGCAAAATGGCCGCTGACAAAAAGAATTATAATATCCTCTTATGTAAAATTAAATAAGCCTTCCTTCTTCCCTTAGAAATCAGTAAAAAGTCAGTAATATTATTATATTTCTTATATTCAACAAGGATAAAGCATAATTAAGCACTTTGTGTAAGATTTTCAGGTGTCAGCCTTTGAAAACGTTGTTTTTTTTTGTTTTATTTTCAGGCTGTATGCTCAATATCACGGTCAGTCAGGCTATGCAAGTGGAACCTGGAAACCTAGTGTTATGACAATTCATTCCCATTAAGTTCCCTTCCATTCCCTAGTTTCAGCAGAATTCCAGAGGCACCGCGTGTTGAGTGGCAAAACTCAATGCCGGACTTTGACACCAGAGCGAAGAAATGGAAATATAAAGGTAAATAAATATTTCATATGAAAATGTTAATAAGTAATAATTCATACCTGCAATTGGGGATTGAACCCACCAGCCGATAGTCACACGCTCGTACTCGAAAGCCTGTATAAAAAGTAAAATATATTAAAAATTTATTTAAAAAATAATTTTAAGATATTAAAAACTAGGTTCCATTTGACTTCCACTACAATGAAAATCCTTAATATATTTCTTATACACTGTATCAAAAAGCAATTTTCCAGTATAAAAACAGAATTTATTTATAAATGACGGTGACAGATGAGATTAAAATATAGATTCCATTCGTTACTACGTTTTTATTCCTCCTGTAACGGCTTTGTCGTATCGGCCGCTTTGTTTTGTTTCAACAATGCAGGGTTCACAGTATAAAGTTTGCAGTTTATCAGTTGTAGTTTCAGCTAAGTTTTATGTATGAAAGTTGGATAAATTTTCTTTAAAAAGTATGTATATTTTTGTACTTATTTATGTAGATATATTATAAATGTGTAAATAGTTTTTGATGTTTTTTTAATTTTACAAAAATGAATGAAATTAAATATTACCCTGTTTGCTCCCACAAATAGCAGAAGAAACCTGGGAGCCTAGTATAAGGACTCTTCAGTGCAATTCAGTGCAAAATGGGGGATTTTGCACTGAATTCTGAAGACATTGCGTGTTAAAGGCCAAAACTCAACGCCGTGCTTTGCCTCGACACCAAAGCGAAGAAAAAAAACATTAAATACTTCATTTCCGCGAGTGCGATTGAACCCATTAAATTTCACGTTTACAGTTACACGCTTAAAGTCTTTCAAACCGGAAAGCTTTACTAACTTCTATATATAGTTTAACGCACAAAACATATTATATACTAACGCACGCCAAGATAAATTAAAATAACATTTTTTTGGTTTATTTAGATCATTTTTAAATGTAAAATATTACTTAGCAATTAGCGTTTGAAAGAATAATTTTCATTTCAAAGTTACACATTTTATATTAAAGAACGAAGTCCTTAATACTGTAAGCTGTAAGATGACACCTAATTGAAATTAATTAGTTTTATAAACGCGAAACCAAAACTCAACGATGGAGGAAAGAGGGTAAAAAACGAAAGTGTATTATAAGAGGAGGAGCAGAGGGAAAAATTGACTCCAAAGAGGCTTAAAGCTTTAACGTAATATACTTTTAAGTAAAATTGTCCATTATGTACTTGGTGGTATGTTGAACGCGCGTTTTCGCTTATATATTATGTATGTCATTTAATAAAAATCTGTTTTAAGTTTTGACACTGCTTATTTACTATCACGCTAGCATTTTTAAGCTTCACGTTGTATCCTTCATTTCGCAAGGTAGGTAGAAGGAAAGGTTGAGAGATTTCTTTTCCATGCGCCGCACAATTTTCGAAAATAGCGTGTTGAGTGGCGGAACTCAACTCCGCTTTGTTATCTTACGTTAACAGTCGAATGCAATGCAGCTGCGCCACACGAGCCCAGTTTTATACGTTCCAAAATATTTTTTCTAAACCGAGTTTGTGAAATAATTGATAATAAATATCAATAGAAGACTGTAGATCCTCTGGTGATGCATGGGGTCGTAGGCGGCGGTGATCACTTACCATCAGGTGACCCGAACGCTCGTTTGCCTTGTCCTCTCCCATAAAAAAAAAATTAAGGTAATATTAATACACCAGAATAAAATGCCTACCAATGTTTATGTTTTACATCTGAAGTGAGAATCAAAGTGGCGTTCTTTGAAACGTAAGATACATTCTGCTACAAACTAAGAGGACGGTGACGGCGAGATGTCTAGCCGCGACGGCGCCGAACCACCGAATAAGTAAAAATCAATTAGCCCTTCGCAACTCAATGTGACTTGAATAATATTGAAAAGTTGTAATGTACTTGTATAAATTAGTGCTTCATTTCAGTTTTGTTCAAGGTCTACTAGTGCTTCTAGTACATTAGAGATATTATGCAAATAGTGTTAGTGTCAGAATTATATAGTAAGTAGGCTGTGTAGTTAATCTTGTTGCTAAAGCGTCATTATTTAAATTTACTATATCTTTAATGACGTTTATGTTGTATTCATATATACCTTTCCTATTGCCATCCCGGGATGCCAGGAAACAACTCGAAATTCCGCGCCAGTCGACTCGACCGTTTCGGAGTCTATAGCGAACAGACAAACAAACACACGAACAAACATTTGCTTTTATATAACTGGGCTGATGCCCCACATCGTCAAAATCAGACATGGCCTCAACAAGATGTGGGTGGGAACACAAGAATCACCAAAGTCACAATCAAAAGTTATTTAATTGTACAAAATATCTCCATCATTTCTTTTTTCTTCGCAAACGTAGTACCACAGCCTTTCCGACAGATGGCGCTAGCAATGCGCCGTCATATAATATATATAGATAATAAATTATATAATTTTATATATATATATACATTCTACATTTGACGTTTAAATCTCAAATTATTACGTGTTTAGAACTCAATGCCTCGTTTTATCTACTAGACCGGAAAAATTGAAATTACTTAAATAGATTTATTTATTATTTATTCCCCCCAAATTCACACTGAATGTTACCGAATTATTAAAAATGTTGAACGAAACGACATCTAATTTCATATACAATTTGTTATACAGATTTTAAACAAGATAGAAGATAGAGAAAATCATGTTTTTAAATATATTATTTTAACTTTTAATTCGTAGCTAGGCTGTGGCGCTGACTAACTTTCGCAGGCGCCCGATCTTCCCAATATGAACAAAAATCAATTTTGTCCGTTCGCGGCTCAATGCGCCTTTTGTGTGACGCTGAAAGGTTATCGTTGTTCATTTTCACGGCTCACTACTACGGGCGGGACGTACGGTGATTTTTTTGTCTAACAAGCCCTGGCGCGTTCCATGACGCGGTTTTTTTACTCACTTTGCATAACAATACCTTAATAAAGAGCTCCGAAACACGATTATTTGTTAGTTAGTCTCGACTCGACTCGATTCTGTTCTTCCTATAAATGGGTGTATGTGTAAAAAGAAAGTTTTATTGAATATTTATAAATAAAAGTGGACTGTGTGATTTTTCAATCAAGTTTTCTTCTTTTTTTATATTGCATGTGAAAAAATGGTTTCCTATCGTACAATACATTGTTTCTTTTTTTTTTCAGTTCACTTTGAAGTACTTGTAATTTTCTATGATGAAATTTTTGTGAGTTCCTTTTTGGACTAGAAATATTACTAGGTTATTTATAAAATAATAAAAAATCTATACCACTTTTAAATTCTCTAGTGCAATATTTTAAAGATTTCAATTTAATTCTATAAAAACAAAGTTCCGAATGTAAAACGAAAAAAAAACACCTCTCGACATCAAATAAAGCAAACAAATAGTAAAATTTTTTAAATGAAAATCCCATGTCAGATTATTCACTGAAGATGTTCATTAAAACATGAAAAGGATTATATTACGAATACAATCGCAGAAATATAGATGAATGGGGGGAAATGGCTGTACGTAGACTCTATTCGTATAACTAGGATATAACATTCAATTTTAGGCTAAAGCTTTTCTGGTATTTTTAGTTTCACATTTCTCTGCATTATTATGGGTGTATTATTGGTTGTATATGTTCCATATTTTTTGCGTAAAAAGCATATTATGTATATAAATTTGTAATATAAAATTGATAATTTCCTTTCAACTCTGTAGCTCTTGTGAAGAACATTTTTAATTTGACATGTCATTGTTCGTCACGTGTTAACGTGTAATATTACACATTTAAGAAAACTCATTGATTCATATTAGTGAAAAGCAAATAAAAAATTTTACGAATACCTCACCGCTACATGTCATATTAAAGCCAAAAACGTACAAAGCTCATATATTTTCCTTTCATAAAATATAAAGGCGATATCCATCGAATTCTACATTGTACAAAAGTCTTTCACAAAACAAATCGTAATAAATTTCACCTTGCGTATATACGCTACTATTTATATAATGACATCTGCGAGAAACTAATTTCTGACCTTTTTGTTGAAGAATGACACAAAGAGAAAAGTTATTCCCTTAGTGGGACCCTTTAAACCTTTTGAATAGAAGTGGAGTCACATGTGCTCTATTACTTTTGAGAGTTATAGCCCTGCATTATGACGGCCGTCGACGGACGCTTGTGAATTGATATCGGCGTGTGCTGCTGTATGAATTAAAGGGTTGTGTGGGGGGCGCAAAAACTAATAGCTTTTGTGTGTTTTTATAGTAAGTTAAGTATTATGTAGTCAATTTAAAAAAAAATTGTACAAGTTTATAATGTGATTTTATATGTATAAAATTTACACAACTTACTTAGACAAGCAAAACACCTGATTTTCATCAGAGGGAACGGAGTATCTTAACACTAGGTTCCCCCTGCCTACCCTACGGTATATAGCATGAAGCTGATTTAATTTTTATTTTATTTCAATATTCAAACCTCTTTCTACCGAACATAAATTATGCCAAACATATAATTTTACCAATATATATATATATAAATATAAAAATGAATATTACAAATTTTCCATAAACTATGTTTACCTGTAAGTGGCAGCTATACTAGATGAATTCTTAAATTGAGCTTGAAATGAGAAAATCCCGTGAGAAATTCCCTCACTCGTCTGCCAGTTAGGGGCCTCAGTAAAGAGGTTACTACTACGCAAATTGCATTCACCGTGGATCATCATCTACCGACAACCCTAAAAAATTCCTTGCTCGAGTATTTCGTGTTTCATCAGAACATCATGATTTATTTATATATTTAATTTATATTTACAGATACACTGCCATTTTGCAGAAAAGAAAATGTTCAAATTGTTTGGTTCTTTGTTGTTATCAAAACATAAGGATAAAAAAGGGTCTTTGAGATTAGAAAAAATATCTATATATGATGTAATTTTTTTTTATCTAGATGAAAGTGGAAGCGAAATGCTACCTACGGTTCTCGTTTACTACTACCAATCTATTGTTATTTTGTATTTTAATAATCATTATAGTTACTACAAAACGATATTTAAAATTAATATTATCTCAGAAATCAAGGAAGAATATACAGTAATAATATTACTATTTATTTTATAGGTTACTATGGACTTTGATATTTTTTTCGTTAACATTAATTAACATTACCTTAAACGGTCTAACTTTAAAAAGTGGAAAATCTAGGGTATTATTAATTAATTATTAATTGAATATAAGGAGTTGAATAAATTCACAAAAAACACATACAGGAAAAATATGTTTAAAATGACATCACTTATCTCAAGTTACATCATACCTGACACGCAAGCCTCATTGATCCAAGCAACTTTAATATTTAGATATGATGAGCTTTAGTAGAAAACGTGAAAATATATTATATTAATATTTGCTTAAAATAAGTTTTTCATAAAAAACAAATAAGTAGATGTACTTTAAATCAAAAGCTACAAATAAAAATAATAATTACACAAAGAATTTATTAATCAAAATCTTTGCTCACTCGATATTTAACGTTCAAACGTATAAAAGTATGACGTTGGTAATTTTTATGTAAGCGCAAAATATCTCAAGCGCATCCTTCTGACCTTTTTAATCAAAGTTGCAATATAGCCCCGTTTTATTTCTCAGTCGCGAGTTTCATAAGACAGCCTCCTTTGAAAGATAGTAACAAAGTATATACCTATTTCGTTAGTTAAAATTAAACGGAAGGAATAAAAGTGGCTCTGGTATTTTCTGCTACGTATTTCTATTTGGACGTGAAGTATTGTTTAGGTTTATATAAGCAACATTTATTATTAATTTTGTTTGTAACCTAACAGATTAACAAGAGATAACAGTTTTTAGTATATTTTGAAACCTGCCCATGAGTCTTGTTCTATTTTCATTTGAACGAAAATACACTAAATTTGATTGGCTTAAAAAAAAATAAAAAAAACCACTAGGTGTTCCCTTTATTCTTTATTCTTCATATTTAAAAAGAAAGGGCGCTAACTTCGAGTACTTTAATAAAATACCCATCAATATCGATTTTCCTCTCAATTCCACACATTTTCAGTTCGTTGCACGTTTTCGAGTGCAATAAAAATAATGTTCCTTGTTCAGTGGTCCGTTTGAAAACACAAACAGGCGAATGATAACAAAAGCGCTCCCGCAACACTGTTATTTCAATCTGAAACTGATATACTGGTTTTAATATAATGATATTTTAATCAGCTTAACTCGAATTGCTTGACTGTATTGTATAGATCTGCACATATGTATATAGTATTTGCAATATATTTCTTTCACGCGTTTCACGCTGTATCCCGCACACAGGGTAGGCAAAGGAATCTCAATGTTAAGACACTCTGTTACCCACTTTCCACCGCCTTTTGGTAGCATTGTGTGTTGAGTGGTAGAATTTGACGCCGCCCTTTATCTCCAGAGCGATGTAATGGAAAAATCAACTTAAATAAATATTTCGCAATTTAACAACTATCTATTATAATACGTTGTGAATATACACTTGTTAAGAAAATTAATCAAAACATTATACGCATCGCTATTGAATTAAGTTTGTATGAATTTAAATTGCTGTCGCAAGCGAATGGATTTTAAAATTACATTTAAATGTATATCTATCTTATTTTAATATAAATTGTATTTATGATTGTCACATTTCAATGAATATTATATTTTGATTATTTGAATTCTTAAAACAATTATAATTGTTGTATACATGGTGTAACTTGATCAAGTAATCAACGGTGGTCTATAGGCCTCAACACTTATTTATTTAACCCCTATGTATGTTTAGCTATATTTCAATAGTTTCGCAGACATTTGGAAATTTGCGATTTTTTAGTTCTACGCTTGTAATTTTTTTTTCTTATAACAGCTGACTTTGAATATCATACAATAGTTTAAAACTATCGATATGTAAATTTTGAAAATTACATCGAAAATAAATATTTTTTTTAAAAAGATAAGTCTTAATAAAAACTTTCAGGGGCCGAGGCAAAAAATATATTTTTTAAAGACATAATTGTGAAACTACTGGTATTTGAGTACAGTCTCTGCTATATGCGGGATAAAGCGTGAAACTAAATAAAATATAAAATTCAAAGTTTACTTACCATTAATAAAAAGATACCAGATATGCAAATTTAATTTTAAAATGTTTTAAACACAGCTAGAATCAAGATTTAAGATAACATAATAATATAATGAATAGCGCTGTTAGTATGCAAATAAAGACGTAGAAGAAACCAATAATGTTAAACTCGTTAGTGTTGGCATCGCTGCGACGCTGAAATGGAAATTTAATAATGTTGAAAATACAATAGTAGGTCTGTTGGATATGTTTTATACTTTTCTTTCTACAAAATATAAATTGTCTTGTATATATAATATGTATTGTTTTTTCTTTGGTGCTTCACGCTGCACCCCGCATATAGCGGAGTAGGCAGAGGGAACTCCGTACCCATTAAAATCCATTATCCATTAATCATTATCCGTCTCTATTCCATACGCGGCTTTCTGCCGTAACTAAGAGTTTATCTTCCGAATCAGGAGAAATCCTAAAATTGAAAAAAGAGAAAAAAAGATATATATAACATTGACAACCTTTCTCTACTACTCTCAATAATCAATGAATAACTTTAATAAATTGAGAACCCAGAAAACCCTTCCACAAACACAATAAAGTAAACACTTTAATACACAAAATCAATTATGCCAAACTCTTAGCAATTTAATAAAACAGAATTTCAACACAAAAGCCGCTACCGTCGTTGTTACGACGACGTCTCGAAGTAGGCTATTATTAGTAACTAAATTAACAAAATTCCCTACAAAATACTTTCATTAATATAATATATATGAGGTGTTATTGTTTCCAATTCCATCTAGATAAGATCCCTTTACTCTTCATCTATTTAATTTCACTCCGGTACACTGCCGATGGGCCTCAGATGCCTCCGAATTGTTCTTGGCGGTACAATTTTCTTATTAAACAAACTTAGACAAGGCAATTTAGTTTTGTTATTCTATTTAATTTTGATTAAATTCATCTTTATTCAAATTAAAAAGGCGGCATCGAGCTTTGTTGATTTAATTACTCACGTTTCTCTCTTATATTGTATAAATTTGGACTGGTTTTGCATTTAATATAGCAACATGTTCGGCGATTGTTATAAATAATATGTAATATTCTGTATTGCTATACATATAACAAACGATGTGGGTGACTTGTCGGGTGACAGGGGGAACTCAGTTAATAAAATTTTCATGTGATGTGCTAATGAATTATTATGTTAAAATATGTTATATTATTATTTTACTGAAGCCATTATACATTACAAACCATTATAAGAATCCATTATATATTTTATATTGTCATGATTGTTTTAGCTTCACGCTGTATCCCGCGGGGTAGGCAGAGGGAGCCTAGTGGTAAGACACTCTGCTACTACATGTATAAACGCAACAGTTGTGTCTTAAATTTCCAAATTTCCAAGGGATATTTCACTTATTTTAGGCAGAGATTATTTAGTATTATTTATTGTATTATTTATTTAGTTGAAGGCGTAGCATGTTGAGTGTTGGAGCTCAATGCCGTGATTTGAACGAGAACCAGTGAGAAGACGGAGCGTCTTAATACTACGTTACTGTGTGAGTACAGTACTGTGCTATATATAGCTTAAAAGCTTAAAAGCTCCTAAGATCACGACGAAAGCTCTCACGATTTTAAATTTATTGTTATTATATTTCTTACTAAAACAATTTTTCATATTAGGTAAACAATTTCAATTTCCTAAACTCTAATATAATATATCAAATCCAAATGTAAACGTCAAAAATGGGTGTTTGATTTATGTTTCTATATTTAACCTAACCTTGAATTTCAATCATTAATTCACATCAAGATATGCCTATTCTATAGACAAGAGTGAAATAAGAACATGGAAAACTAATAAAAATATGTCATTTTGAAATTAATTCTTTCTTATAGTGAATTTGATATTATCGTGATGTATTTGGTTGGTATTAAAGGTTGGTATTTTGTTGTAAAAAGCGTGATGCTTAAAAATGAATAGTGTTTGAATGGACAATGTGCAATGTTCGATCGGTAGTTACGGATTCAATTTTTGTCCTTTTAAAAACATTTTAGGTTAAATTGGAATAATTTTTCATAATTAGTAGAGTCATTGAAGAATATGTGATATCAAAAATATTAAAAATGTATATATTTTTAAAAAGCGTAATAACTAGAATAAAACGTAGTTCGATCACTTGTCACACACAATATAAACTAGTAAGCCACTACGCTCAGTGTCACGACACTCCGTTCTTCCAATTCAATTCCACCACAAAGCGTTATATGTGGAAAAATATACCACCGAAGCAGCAAAATAAAAATAATTAGATACATTCAAATTATACCATCGCCCAAATGGGGCGTTAATACGTTATTAGATGAATGGATCTGCTAAATGCTATAGATGTAGCTGCGGCTGGCCGTGCCTGCTGATACATTGATTAATATGTACTATACAATATGTGGCTTCCTATTGTTAAGTAAGATTTTAATTTTTTTCTTTCTTTTCTAGTTTTTTCTTATTAAGTACGCTAGTTATAGTTAAAATTCTTAAATTTAGTACTTTAGGTTTTTGGTTAGGCTTTGGTTATCAGTAAAGGTCAACATACATTTTAAACATTTACCCGACAGCAAAGGAAGGGTTATATAATTAAAAAATAGAATGGAAAAAAATATTTGATTCAAAATTGGATAATTACTCATTTGAGATCTTCTTATATTAATTGCTGGTCAAGAAATCAGTTAACTATTTATAGAATATTAAATAAACTGCTTTTTAAACTTGCTTAATTATCACATAAACTATACATAGATTAAATTAACATAAAACAACTACATACGATTATTTAAATTATTTCAACTATTATAAAACAGTTAGAGCTGCCTGCAGATAAAATTTTCACCGTGGAATATCAATTTTGTACAAACATCGCATTTATTCTATCTAGTTCATTATTATTCAAGTGTAAAATTAACCCTTAATTTGGCAAAGTATAAAATGCTATAAAACCTGAATTTTGTCATCAGAAATGTTATTTATACACATAAAACGACTATAGAAAAATTTGAAAAAAAATCTGAAAAGCTTAGTTTTCCTGAAAACTCATGTATGCCACGACATACACCGCCAACTACTCAAGAATACAAATCGTAAATGTGTTGTATGCAGGGACATACATTGCCAATTACTGTAGATACTGACTACGTATGTAAAAAAAACAACTATTATATTTATTATTTATTTTTATAAAAAAATACATAGAAATTACGTAGGCACATGGTAATCTAGTTGACAATTACGGGAATTTTTGCCAGTTACGAAACAAAGGCGGACTTGGCACTTCATACATTGTCCTTCATATATGCTTTTGTCCCTTTGTATGGGATCATCATCTCATCGATGCTGAATCTCCTTTCATTTTCTTGAGCTAAACTATTGTCTCTTATTTTTTGCACTAACGGCCTAACTTTATAGTATCTGTCAGAATCTTGTACGCTGTTGTCAACAAAATGTAAAAAACGACGTATTTGTTGATAACGTTTTAGTGGCATCAAATCAGCCACAAGTTTGTATCTATATCGCAAACTCCAATAATCAGTATAAGACGGCATGCTTACAACACCCATAATGATATGAATCGCTAAAAAATCCCGTAACTCGTCTTCAGTCAAACCCAGAGTACGTCCAGTTTGAGATATTGCATACATATTTGTTTTTTCGACAATATCTGTCAAAATGTCTGGGAAAAAAACTTGTAGAAATATTCCAGGGGAGTTAGGACTGTGACGCTCCCGACAGATTCTGATTCTTCTTCTATAGAAACCACATGACGAAACACAGCTTTTTTCCAATTATAACTAAGAGTAAATTTTTGCATTCGTCTAGGTCGTTTAGCAACATGAACAGTGGCACGTTGTGATCTTGTTTTTCTGGAAATACGTGATGTGGAGGAGGCATTCGTCGACATGCTAGGTGTTACCAAACCAGGGGGTGCATTAGGTGCAATTAGTGTAGCAGTTGCAGGAGTAGCAGGGTTTGCAGGCGTTGCGGGAAATGAGGGAATATCACTAAGTACTGGTACTTGACTACAATTCGGTTCTACAGATGGGCTTGAATAAACATTTTGGAAAATTGGAGTAAGGTGAACATTTTCGCTGGTGGGGTCTTCATCATCAAGAAGATTAAGTCTTTCTAAAGAGCTATCAATTGAGGGTGCAGAGGAGCTGGACATGGAAAGCGGTGTGTGCACACGTATTTCGTCTTCAATATCAGAATGTTCACTATCATCAGAGGGTGCATTTTGAGCAGGGACAAGCGCTAAAATTCTACCCCCACGAGTTTCAAGCTTTTGCTGCAGACAAAGCAAAAACATGCTAATATACAAACTAAGCAAAGCAAAACCCTAAAATTGGCAATGTATGCCCTGACATACATATATTTTTTTTTCATATTTTTACAAACTTGGCAATGTATGTCACAGCATACATCATGTTAGCATCCAAAATAACACCAATGTAAGAAGTTAGAACTGCAAACTTATTAGACAAATTATATAATCATGATATCAACCATAGGATTCAGTCGTGAAACTTTGCCTAAACTGGGTAATTATCAATAAAATTATATAAATACCTTGGAGAGAACAGCTGAAGGCCGCCGGTACGCCATTTTTGTCAACTAATGTCAAAACTAGAGATACCAGATGCCTGTTTTATATTTTCTACTAAAAGGTGTTTAAGTTGTAAGGCGATAAAAATATAATTTTACGTTATTTATGTATTTTCTAATACAAAATATTTTTTAAAGTTCATGTATGTCGGGGCATACATTATCAAATTAAGGGTTAACGAACTTTCCGGTTCTCGCTTAAAAATGCTTGTACGGCACAATACGAATTTTATTGTAGACCACGTGTAATTAAAATTTCTATGAATATTTAATGTGTACAGTAGCACTTTAAAAGTTTTATACTGTTGTTTACATTCAATCTAAACTGGTGAATAATTGTACAAATATATGTTACATATGTAAATTCATAGAAAAGTGATGTAATATGTACTATAAAAATAGCGTTAAAATTAAAACTAAAATTACAAAATCGTGTTCGGAATAGACCTATTTAAAAATTATTAACATAATTATCAATTTGTGTTACTTGTAAGTATAAAAACAATATTAAAATTTAATTTCCGCCTTTGTGTCAGTCATCTCATTTCATTTACATTTCTCCAATATTACAACCATACATATCTTTCTATTCATCTCGACACTCAGTACTTGTATTAGAATGCTTTAAAGGCGCAAAACGTCAGCCATTGAAGACGCGTCAGTGTACCTTTACAAGTCATTCTGTATAACGTCAAGAGTCATAACGTCAGAAATTGTTAACTTACAATTCTGTACTAGAGTATGAGCTGTACGAATTATGTATCACATGTTTAGTGTAAATGTACCTTTAAATACCTTTAGTATTATTTTATACTAGCTTTTGTCCGGTTCTTTGCTCTCGTGGATAAATGGAAATAATTAAGGTGCGTTTAACACAATATGAGGCATATTAAGCGTCCAAAGATACTCTTGCTACGGGTAAAGTGAATAAATGTCATGTAACTTCTTATATACATCCTGGACCTGGATAAGATTATAATTCTAGGTCCTGGTCCGGGATAGGTCTACAATCCTGGATCCTGGCTACATACAACAAATTTTTTTCAAATTTCTATTGAATATAATTAAACAATCCAGTATTTTCGAAATTACTTCCTGAAATTTCTTATGTATTAATATATTACAATATGCCTATACATACAAATTTTTTATTCTTCTGCCCACAGATAAGCTAACAAACATTCAATATTATTTTTTTAAATGCTCATTAAATAAGAAAATAAATATCTCGAACCTTACGTTGTGATCTTGACGGTTACCATGGATACCGTAATTTTATCAATCGAATACCTCTCCGTATCGGTAATGAGACGGGCGTCTACCGATGCCAGACGTTGAATAAATCTAGATTTACTGTGGAAACGTCTTACGCCTTTTATAGTATGAGAATTGAATCAGTGGATGCAATCAAATAACGTGAATAGCGATTTATTTCTTTCCGAAAAAATAGTATTTTGATATATTTATTTGGACCTATATGTATAGGTTATATTTCTTTCATTATTGAGTGACTCTAAAAGTATAGATGAAACTACTAGACTTAGAATATATAGACCCCTAAAAAGATTTCCGAAAATAACTTATATTTTTCCAACCCTATATTTCTTGACAAATTATTCAACATTAAATATGGAGAATAATTTATCAAGATCCACCACTAAACATAATTTCTATATACAAAACTCGACTCACAAGTAAATGTAGGTGGAGTATTAATAAACGAGTAAATCGCAAAAGGGCACTATTTGCGTACTTCCTTTGTCCTTGTTTGTCGAGTCCGCTTGCCCATGCAACTTACACATAAAACAAGGTTTTTGTTGCATTTTCCGCGCTTTCATACATATTTATTAGATTTCTTTATGGTAGCGCCCGTAGATATCAAGCATGTTATGTTATAGTTTATGTTAAGGTTTTATTTCTATTATATATTATTATAATTTTAAAATACTCATAGTACTTCATGAAGAGTGACAGTAAGAAAAATAAAAAAAACTTTTAATAATTAAAACACAGACAAAATCTGTAGTGTACATTTAAAAATAATAACTCTCTGTCTGTATGGAAAGTCGTATTTCTTTTTAACTTCACGCACATATCCTGCACACAGCAGAATAAATCATAAAATTAATTAATATATTATTTTACTTTTTATTTTGCCAGACTGGTTGATTATTTTAGTCGTCAGATAAAAATAAAAATTTGCATAGAGTTTAATTCTGACTCAAACGTCTGACTATTTTTAAGTAATATTCAATTGAAATTCAAATGTCAAATACATTTGTATTTGTTGAATTTGTGACTTACACGTTGCTATGGCAACGCGTATTATAGTATATCCAGATACCTAACCAGTTATGTATTATAGAAACCACAAATTATATTAAATTATTATGTACCATTAATTATAACGCATTTACACGTCTTCCGAATCGCAAGCACGTAAGTGGAGCACACAGCTGCTATTAAAGCGTATATAGCACAACGACATTACAAGTGTTTCATTCAAAATGAAACAGTGTCAGCGTTCTTGAGATTAGAAATTGGATAACGGGTGAGCGTTGTACGGAATAAAGTAAATATATTGTTAAAAGAAATATGCCTATATACTTACATTATAAACCTGAAGGCTGGGATCTCCTCCTCATCCTTGGGTAACTGGAACTTCATGTATTCGTGTAAATTATCCAATCCGTTCTAAAAATGTCTCATGTGACGGCCCAAAACCGTTGGTGTTTGATAGTTCATTCATCGAAGAAAAGATACCGTTATATAATATATAATGGTAATCGTTATGGGTTTATTTTTTTTTCGTAAATATATATATTTTTTCAATAACACTATTTTTACTTTCATTTAAATTTGTCAATTTAGAATGTGCTGGTAATGTATTATTTATATTTTATGATTTACATTCCCTGCATCCAAATCACAAACTAAACATAATTGTTTAAATTGATAAGCAGAGTGGATTAGCGGCGATTGGTTTGCGCCTCATCTACGTGTTAATTACGAGCTCTGCAAATCCTCCTATATTACAATATCTATGCATTATTAAATATTTTCTAGATGATGCGAGTAAGCAAGTTGTCACAATTTTTGTTATAGAATTAAATTTAAATTTCTAAATTAGTTGTCTGTCATAAGTCAAGTGACAAGAAAAGAAAAAAAATGTATTCGTTTCAATATACACTGGTGGATTCTTTGGTTTTCGGTGTACAATTTGCACTATCGTCCTCTAATGGCAGAAAATTATAAGCTGAGCATTTAATTATGGCAACGATTGTAAATCTTAAAAAGATACGACATAAAAAAAGCTAAAGAATCATATATATATATATATATATATATATATATATGTGTTTGTGTGTGTGTGCGTGTGTAGCTCGTTAGTTTAAGACAGCAGTTCAATATTCGCTTGTCTATTTATTATTAATTAGTATAGTTGCGCTACTAAACCAACTCCAATAACAGTTGAGTGTTTGCTTTGGACATTTGTATATTTGTCTGATATTGGTCAAGACCAAACTGCCGCATCGGCCTCAGTAAATAATCAATATTCAAATATTCTATCAATTAATAACAGCATGAAGCTATTTTTATCTCAAAATTCATATTCAAAAAAAAATCAAATAGAATATCCCAATATTTTTAACTATTTTTAACTATTTAACTATTTTTGTTCGTTTTTTTTTTAATAAAATTAATCGAATATTGTTGTTCAAATATTAAATGTACTAAATGTAGTTTTTAGAATTATAATCCAAGTAATCTTAACCTCCCTCTTTTAGACATGCGTGTTCAAAAATCTATCTTGTAAGTTTTCTCTACTCTAATTGTAAGTTTTTTATATTTGGTATTCCTAGGTATATATAAGTACCGAGTTATTAATTTTAAAATATTGTTGTTTACAGCTAGTTAGATATTTGTAAGCTTGCCGTATGTGATTGAGAAAAATAGTTATTTTTTTGTATTTTTATTTGATTGATTGCTTGATAGTTTCACATTGAACTTGACCGTCAATGACATCATCTTTCTATGATATCATCAGTTGTTTTTAACTAAAAAAAACTTATAATAAAAACTACTACTTGTTTTACTATTTTTGTTTTTTTTTTTTAATAAATTCTTAGACAGATCTAACACTAACCTATAATTATTGTGTGATCATCAAATATATAATCAAACTAAATTGGGTACTCTTTAAATAGCAATTTGTTCATACCATTCATTAATCATAATATGTGAGGATATATACAATATGTGTTTTAAAATATATTTGCAACGCAAAATATCCGTTAAAGAATCTAAAAAAAACTTAGCTCATAGGTTGGTAGTAATAATAATATCCATTATATTTGTTTTTGTGGCCGTCGTGGCGCAGCGGCACAAGGGTATGACTGGGACGTGACGGTTGTGAGTTCGATCCCCACACGCGGAAGTGAAATATTTATTTATATTTCGATTTCTTCCCTCTGGTGACAAATATATGTAACGAAAGTGGAAAACGAAGTAGCTTGTATAGTTTGATTTACTTAAGTAATACTAGATTCACTCTGCTGACCCTGCTATAAGCGGGCTGAAAGGAAAACATACAAAATCTCCATTAACAATGACAAAATGAAAAACAGTGATTGAAATCCTTACATAAACCCAATAAATACATAAAAAAAATTGAAGTCACTGTTAATCTTTGAGTATGGAAATGGCCATCGACGACGCTGGTCTCTCAGGGGAGTCGTCGATACGGAATGCGGTAAAACGTTGCATAGTTAAAGGAAATTGGAATTGAACGTAACTGTCCAGCGATTAGATTCTATAGTTCTATTCCAAAGCCCACCTGAATGGACACAATGTATCGGTTATACGTTCCCTGTGATTTTCTAAAGGCAAAATAACTTTTTTTTCTATTTTACAAAGTCTCTTGTTTCATTTACATTTTGATATTTTTTTCAATTTGCCATAAAATATATTTGTATATTATGTATACAGATATGTATTTTAATAAATATTATATATAGTGTATCAGTACTTTTGTATTTTATTATTTGTAGAAATATTATTCTTGTTAATTTTTTTACAGCATATACCAACCAATCTTAATCTACTATTTTCTCTGTTTTAAGGTAACCGGGAACAGAAAGTATCCATAGAAATGTCGAGAAATCCTCTCTTAGCGCACTCTCTACTCTACTTACATGCCGAATTTCAACTTTCTTTGTCCAGTTGTGCTGTCTGTGCATTATTGTTAATCACTTAGTAATCTACTAAAGCTTTATTTAAATAAAATAAAAATTTATTCTTATGATAAAAAAAAAGAAATATATTTAATATGTAATTAAAAAAGAATAAAAATTATGTGATTTGACAGTAGATGTAATATATAAAAATATTATAGTTATAATAATAATATATAGGCAGAGGGAACCTCGGTGTTAAGACACTCCGTTCCCCACTTTCTGCCGAATTCTGGAGGAATTGCGTGTTGAGTGGTAGAACTCAACGCCGCGCTTTGCCTCGACACCAAAGCGAAGAAAAATGGAAATATAAACGTAAAGATATATTTCACTTCCTCGAGTGGGAATCGAACCCACGACCGTCGCGTTTGCGGGCGGCACCCTTGTGCCACTGCGCCACGAGGGAATAATATATAATAATTTAAATGTAACACACAATTATGTATGACACACCAACATTATATATCTATTGAATACAACAAATTATTACATATTGACCAACAAAATGTTTAATAAATACCGCATTCATTTCAATATAAACTTCAATAATTCAATTAATTTGCTCCTTTGATATTTTATTTAGAAGAAGAAGAGAATTGCATTAAGATTTCTATAGCAGCGTTCGTTGATTGATGACAGAACTTGGTTTCCAACAAACATATATCACAAATACCAGTAAGCGTGACCGGTTTGTTAACGGGGGGTCTCGGTCATTTAATTGCATCTAGCGCACAGTGTTTTTCTTTGCGCGCACATGTTACCCAATTATTTATAAGTTGACAAAAATATCGTTTATTATTATTATTATTTGTTTCATAATACTCTGAATTTTTAAATTGATTAATTATTAAAGTACGGTAGGTAATATGTTGAGGGTCCGTCAGCGGTAAACGTTTGGTTGTGACTTCGGTCTGTTTTCAGCGGATGCATTATTTTTCTTCATCGGCTTGATTGAGACAAAAGGAGTTTTGCCACTTAATATTCAATGTTAAGTTTATGGACGTTTGAGAGTGTCTTAACACTATGCTTCCTAGCCCTAGTTGTTTTGCCGATACAACGTCTAACTGATATAATTATATTCTTAGGTTTAAAATCATCGAAGAATAAATTCAGGCTTTCGCTTGCTTTATTGTAAAACATACTCGTATGTGATATATGCGAACAAATTTTTAACTTAAGGGTAATAAAAATCTTATTTTATTCTTAATAAAAAAACATTTATGCATTTTTAATTATCCAAATGGCTACAAATGATTCGTATTAGGTGGTCAGTCGTGGCGCAATTGCACAAGCATGTGACTTTAAGCGCAACAAGTTTAGAGTTCGTTTTCTACTAGAAGAAATGAAATATGTAATATTTCTTCACTCTGATGTTGAGGCAAAGCGCGGAATTGAGTTGCGCCACTCAACAGATAATGCATCCAGAGTTCACTTTGCCTACCCAAAAAAAAAAAAACAAAAAAAAATGTGCATATACGTATTAAAAATCACAAATACTAACACACACTAAGCAAAAATAAAACGTAACAACAAATAACCAATAACTTACGGTCAATCTGTCTGTCATCTAAATGTCGTATCAACAATCTACCGACATTAAGTACTATAGTATTATTATTGTTGAATCCGCATAACTGCCTTATCTATATTCGAACATCGGTCTATTGTTATGGTGATAAGATATTTAACGTAAAAAACACTATCGTAGATCTACTCTTGTAAGTCGATCTCACGAGTATGATATTTTAATTTGTTTACCCGGTCGTTGGCAGACAAAAAATATGATTGGCAATGTGTTTTATGTCCTTGTATTTCTATAGTGATAAGTTAAATATATCGATAATACATATTGTTTTATATGAGATTCTGTAATTAAAACACCCATCTGTTCGTCGAATGTGCTGTTTTGAAATTGGATTTGTGGCCTATAATTTGATTGATGGACGATGAAAACTTTATTCGTCAATTCTCTCTCTTCTCTTCTCTTTTACTTGGAAGAAGTCTCTTGGTAGGGGCAATGAAAAGTCTCTAAGAAGAGACATGTACCTACACCGTGCGTGGTAGACCACCACAGCAGTGCAGCAGTGTCGTGGTTAAAAATCAGGCATAGAAAATATTTTCTAAAAAAAAAATTGATATTCCAAGTAGACTAAGCCTGATCACGGTTTACTTTAATTACAATTATTATGAAAATTATGTATATATAGTATATGTTATTTATTTAAGCTTATCAATATTAAAATTATGTATATGTTTGTATATATATAAATAATTTATAGAGCTTTATACCTCTATTGTGTTGCTACTGCTTTCCCACACGTCCAGCAAGCCACGATCTCGTTCAAGGTTCGCCTCTTAAGGCGTATCGATATTTACACAGCGACCATAAAATCGATCTTATCTAATTAATTGTTGAGATAAATTGTATGTTATTCCGTTTTAGTACTATATATATATATATGTATTTATAATATTAATTAAATCTATACATTTCATATTTGAAGCATATAAATTATAATTTTGTCTTGTTTATTGATATCTTACAATCATACTATAATTTACGATTCAAATATTGTATTTATCAGCAAATTAGTCTTAACAGACAGGACAAATAATAGAAAACAATGTTATAATAATATACAGTAGATACTTACTTATTGTTTACATCCAAATAAAACAGAGAGCGGGGTATCTGTATGTCGGTCTGCGTCATCATTGAGAGCTCCAAATGAATAGACTGACTTTAATCTAGCCTTTTGTTTGAAAGACGTTTAGCCATTTAAAGATTATCAATTTTTAAATAATTGTTTATTTACTATTTAGAGGCTTTCGTGTTAGAGGTCGCGCGTAGAGAGAGCGGAGGAATATTTATTAAATATATTAATGAGATTATTTTCAATTTAGGGGGTGAATTATAATAAACAATGAAAAACGTGTTCAATGAAATATTTTTAAGGCTGTTTCGAAAAAGAAACACTTTTAAAGGTTAATCGAATTTAGAATTTGTCCTAAACAAGATATATGTTATTTTATGGACACTTCAGTAGAAGTGTAAAAAGCTCCCCAGACTTTAATAAATATTATACAAAAAGCGTTGCAGGATTAAAATACTGTATCTATCTCTAGGGATTTTCAAATGCTCGACTTTTTATTACACCACTTTGAAAATTTAGCACGTATAATACTGACAGGTTTTCATTTATCATATTATAGATTGTGAAGATGAATTTTAAAAAAAGTACTTATGCTTTTTTTATACGATTTTCGCTAGTTGACTAGTCATGTAAAACCTCTGTTAGATCATTGTAAAAGAAAGAAAAGCTTTTAATAGACCTTATCTACTGCTACTTTTTTAGATTCTCGCTGTATCTCGCTCGTAGTAAGTTAGAGGGGACCGTTAACAGTTACCGGCTTAAGATACTGTTCCTATCCAATGATATCTATCTATATTCATATTTATTGAATAAAATCCAAGACCAAAATACCCTAAGACATTTATTATATTCTCTCATGTTACCTTTTTTCCTTTGAGGAGCAGCAGATCATAACTGTAAACGCAGTGGGTGTTCGTTCGCTTTCCATTTTAATAAATTATTTATTATAATATTTTTATTTATTTGCTCTGGAAAAGCAACAAGCGCGGTGTACCGTTACTTTAAACTTAAAGTTTCAAAAATTATATGTGGGAAACAAAGTGTGTTATTGTATGGCAGAGGGAACCTAGTGTAATTTTCCCTACCTACTCGCATATAGAAGAGTAAAAAAAAAACTATTATTAAAATGAAAATGCCAATATATTTTTATAAATATACATATCAGTACATGTTTCCATTGTGCTTTCCATTAGTATCCGAAATACATCAAACCAACGAAGCAGGAAATGATGAATTAATTGCACTGACAGCTGGCTGGCGTTACGTTATGTCCCATTTGGCCGGCTACATATGCAATCCTATGTCAGTATCGGCGCTTAGATAATTATAGTGAATTTTAGTAATTTAATACTTATTGTTCGATAAAAATAATATGTTAATTAAAGAAACCTTTTTAAAAAAGGCTCTTTCTTGGTACTTTTTTCGCCTCTTACGACACCGACAGAACCAGGGTGATCTTATTCTAAGCCTAAGGGATCACATGGCAATGTTATCATTTCCTCGAATGGAAATCGAACCTGAGACCTATTATAAATTCACAAGCTTGTGCCCCTGCGCCACGACCGGCCTCTTTTAAAACATAATTACTGTGTAATTTTTCTCCACATTAAATAATGATGTCACGCAATTCGGTTATTAACAATTTAAGCTCGTAATTAAAGCAAACACGCCTAATTAACAAGTACGTATTTTAAATACATTCACAACTCATTACGACATTTCATTATTTAAACCATAAATTCGCACATTGTAAATAAATAAATAATTATATTACGTTAGCCAAAGTAATTTTTACGTTTTTAAGCTGTACCTCGAAGGATATAAACGGAAATATTGAGTAGGTTCATAGGAAACATCTTTATAGCTGTATATTTGTAGATCATTTCTTGTGTTGCATTTCAAGTGAGTACATCTGCATTCAATTTATAGGAAAACTGCATCTGCACTGGATTGTAACCGCAAACTTAAGTTTGTAAGCTTTCATAAATTGTACTTGTACTTCCAGAACTCGGCCGAAAATGGGGAACGGAGTGTCTTAACACTAGATGAATATGGAACCGCTGTGTGCGGGATACAACGTGAAGTCATATCTCTCAATATAACAATGATCATACAAAAAAACATAATAAAATGCATACCATTAAATAACACAACCATCTCGCTCGAACGAAGATTGAATTTGACCAATAAAACGGTATTTG
>JBAIZZ010000289.1:0-166998 GCA_037355905.1 Heliconius aoede
CATCTCGCTCGAACGAAGATTGAATTTGACCAATAAAACGGTATTTGCTAAGATGCAGCGTGCATAGTCGAGTGCGGTGAACTATCCACTGATACAGAATAAATATCTTTAGCTCGGCGCAGAGACGTTGACTGAATTGAAATCAGGGTATAAACAAGTCTTGCAAGTCTAGAATTTCTTTGTTGAATTGTTTTGCTTGGGTTGTAAAAAACAATCTCTTCTCTTGTATGCAAAATAACAGAGAATATTTCTTATATTATTATATACGCTTATATTTTTTTTGTGTAACCAAATTTGTTTCTCTGTAAATAAGAGAAACGATAATTAAAGTTATTTATTCGTTTCTCTCTTTTATGTTTATCTTTATCCAAATCTCCTTTGGTTTACATTATTATTTTATTAATTAATATTTTCTTACATTAGTTTTTGTTTGCAATGTCAACTCATTTTTAAATGTCTGACGGATGTCAATAAAAGAACGCTATATTTGAAGAGAGTATATTCTCTTTACATATATATTAGTTGTTTGTTTCATGCTGCACATAGCAGGGAATCCGTTCACATTAAGATACTTCCTTTCCCCACATACCGTCGAATTCTGAAAGCATTGCGTTGAGTGGCGGAACTAAACGCCACGCTTTGCCTCGTTATCAGGACGATGTAATGAAACTATTAAATATTTAATTTCCACGTTTCGAATCAAACGCTTGTGACTCTGCGCCACGACTGGCCTCTTATTAAAAAATATGGTACTCAAAACAATACCGAGATACTACGATTAAGAAATTAAGCATTTCAAATTTGCTTATTAAGTTTTTTTTTCATAATAAAACATTTATTTCGAAATAATATATATGAGAATCCCATATAAGAAGGCTTAATTTGTCATTTCCGGTAGCCGAACAATTTAGATTCCGGACGTTTCCTATTTGGATAAAAGCCGGTTCAATTTAAGAGTTCCCATATAAACTCAAAATGTGTTAGGTGGAATCACATCTGAATATAAGGATGCATATGGAATGCAAATAATCTTTTATTGGAAACCACATATTTTAAGTAACATTTTAAATTTAAAGTGGACGATGAAAAATAATACATTTAATATGCATGTTTTTATTTTATTTTCAATTTCAAAATACTACGTAGATCTTCTCATGGAGCAATGTTGTTGACTATGGTGTGTCAAACGACTTCCCTTATCCAAAAATATTGTGTTTTGATTAAAAAACAATTTGCAATGTAAAGTTTTTTTGATATCAGAACGAAGAAATAAAAAATATTCATAAATAAAGATCCATAGCCTAGAGTAGAAATCGAACCTGCAACCGTCACTTCTCAAATACACGCTTGTGGCCCTGTCGCCCACAACGGCGTCGACATTCACTATCAAGCAAAGAACACACCATACAACAATCACAAGTCTCCCTCTCAAATATAATTTCAAATGTTTCAAATCATATTAAACAGGAAACTAGGAAAGTTACTTGTTTGCAAGGTGATTTAATAATAAAATTTCTACGTAGAAGAGAGTAGCTTGTTATAACCGCATTACTCTCAGCCATAACTCCATTGTCGTCGCCATGACTGATACGTGCATTGGATTCAAGTAAAATTCAGTTATTTAGTGCTCGGCCAATTTCATAATACCGGCGCCGCTCTGGAGGAAATTAAGGCCCTTTTGTGAGAATTACTAACTCTGTTATGTATAGACGGTTTGAATGTGTAATACTGTAACATGATTAATGCGTGGCTGGTTTTGGTGGCTCGTGACTCTTAGATTTGGTGCCTCCTGATAATTTAAGAGTAATTAGCCTTTTGGGCTTAAATATTTGAATTTAAAGTTAATTATTAATTAATAATGGTAATTTATTTTAAATTTTTGGAAATTTAATGGAAAAATGTTTTCATAGACAAATTTGTATTTTAAAATCATTAGTTAAACTTATATTAATTTTATATAAGATAATTTTATATATGAATGTTCTCCTCTATTTCTCACTCAGTTAGTTTAAAGAAAATACATCTATTTTATATAGTTTAGAATAAATAATTAGTATTTTTTTATGTTTTAAATAAAAAAAAATACTTTCGAAAGAATAAACGTCTTTTACTACTTGGATACACATAAAATTTGTAGTGGTCGGTTACGGGTGTAGTCTCGTAACGAACCACTGCAAATTTTATTCTGTCCATATATAACCGATACAATGTTAACAATTGTAAATATAGTGGCCATCATTGGAGGCTTATACACCTCATACAGCCTTCACTATAAACTTTGCCACTGTGATACTTCTGTAGCGTCTGATACAATAGGTGCTTGTTGAAAACTTAAGCAAGATACACTTTAGCATGAAATATACTGAAATTATGCAATACTAGTTAAGTTATCTAACATGAGAATTATAATAAGTTGTTTGAAGTTTCCACAACATGTTGATGCTTGTATTTTACTTAAATAAATTTGTATGTACATTTGGTTTAGTTACAAAAATAAGTTAAAACACACATACAAACACAAAAATTGTGTTTGTGTTGTGTTTGTGTTGTGCAAAAAAATTGTGTAACTCAGTTATTTTGAAATCACACACAGATAATTTAGTTTTATTTATGTGTATAAATAAAATATTATCGTTTAAAGTACTATTACTATTATTGGCGTATATGGGTTTAAATAAATAAAAATAATTTTATTTATATTCTTTGACAATTTCCGTTTACAATTAATAATCTGTTTTTAATTGCAACTGTAGTTTCAAATTCTGTTTACAATCGTTCACGAAAAATGTAGCCGTCACTTGACATATAAAATTTTAGTGTCATGAAAATAAAATAGTTTAATCAAAATGCTAGTTTACAAGGAGCCCGAAGAAAGGTCTATACACAAGATCGTTATCTATGGAGCGATATTGTTTATATTATTATATATTATAAGGCTTATTAAATATCTAAGGAAACGTGACGTTTTAGAAAATGACAGAGGTGCAAGAAAATCACGGGCTAACATCAGTCCACGTGGAAATGCTGGGAAAAGATCCAAAAGCCGTCACAGGAATCGGCGACGTCATAAAACAGCGTCTGATCACAGTCCGACCCAACAATATTGTAAATGCTCTTGCTCTTTTCACGACCAATAATAAAATTCTACCAAATAAATTTCCTCGAAGCCACTCAAACAAAAACTTCCTAAAGAAATAACCTAATTAATATGTTGAAGTTAAAGTATTGTTATATCAGTGTAAACTTTAGCGTGAGCAATTAAAAGTTTTCCCGAAGAAATTTCGAGTTTACAAATTATGTGTTGCCTGAAAAATGACGAGTCAGTGTTAATAGATAGTCCCCTTTTTGATAAGTATTTTTAAAGAGTACCTACCTGCTCTTGCGAAAATATTTTTCGCTTAAATTTGCTCAATGCTTAAACTTTTCCACAAAACAGTTGAATCATCTCTTACTATTATAAAGTTTAAAGTTTAGTATATTAACTTATAAAATTTATCCTTTGAAGTTTTATTCGTAGTTTGGCATGAACGACTTTATAGATAGCTTGTGAGGTATACTCGGATAAAACAGTTTTATTTCATTTATATTAAAAGGTTTTGTTGGTTTTCGAAATTACACCATACTCGAGTTAAAATGAAAACTATTAAAAAGATAATATGCTCATCTATGTATATTATCTTTATATCATACATGTCTATATACTTTCTCGTTATGGACTTGTATATATTTTACTGATCAAATGCTCTTTTTTTGGCTTCACGCTGTATTCTGCAAAGAACAGGCAGAGGGAACCTGGCTCCGTTTCCATTTAGACACTTACATTCCCCCTTTCCCCCTTGTGCTCCTGCGCCACGTCTGGCCTGAACATTATTCTAAAAATATGCTTATGAAGAATATTATAAAATATATAAAAACAGATAGTTAAGTATACGAGCCACAAACTGTATGAGTAGAACTTAACAAAGTCAACTTAAGCGAATGAATAATTTGTGAATAATTCAGACGAAGAAAATGGGGGTAGTTCGTTATTACTGTCTAGCGTTTTGTGGGTATGTTAGTTAGAATAATTTGAGGCGAAAATAATATAATAAAACACTACGAGTATAA
Source organism: Heliconius aoede (assembly GCA_037355905.1). Classification (NCBI taxonomy): domain Eukaryota; kingdom Metazoa; phylum Arthropoda; class Insecta; order Lepidoptera; family Nymphalidae; genus Heliconius; species Heliconius aoede. The sequence continues at coordinate 4,108 of JBAIZZ010000289.1, forward strand.
CTAACTGGGTACTTACTTTCGTGAAAATTTTATTACATTTTCACACTTCAGCTTATTAAGTTTGCTGGTGAGTTAAATGAATGAGAATTATTATGTCTACCGGCCGTTTGAATTCTGAATGTGAAAATTAACGCTTTGAAACGTTTTTTATGTAATTAGTTAACATTGTGAAATGTGAATATTTTACACTCTAAATTTCTTTATTGACTAGTTTGTTATTAAGAGAAAAAAATTGCCGTAGCGCGTAGCCGAAGTATAATTTGTTTTTGAGAAAATATTATATTTTAAAATTTATAAATAGGCCAAAAATATTGAACTACTAGATTCATCAAAGATTAAAAGTAAAATCTATTGTAAGCAAAATAATAATAGTCAAAAACCGATTTATTAAATAGCCTGGTCGAGACGGCAAATAATATAAGTAAAATACAAAGCTTAATACTTATTCTTAGAAAATCTTTAAACTGATACAACATTTTGATCTTTAAATTAGTTAACAATATCGATAAAGTAATATCTTGTACGAGAGTTAACGTCAGGCGCAAGAAATTGCGGTCTTCTGATAACAACCGCAGTGCGCTTGACGTGCTGCTGGTTCCGATACAGTAGACGGAAGCTGCTGTTTAACTTAGTAATATTATTTTCAGGGTATATCTAAAATAATCGCTAATACGATTAACATTTTCAAATACTTGAATACTTTTTTCTCAATTCTATTTCGATGTTTCCGCTACTATATGCTTTCATTGGCTTTCATTGGTTTTTCCTTTGTGATATAATATGGTTGTACAGAAAGTCATCTCTGGTAAATTAAATATTTGGCCTTTATTTTTCCAAATATCTATAGTAATTAGCACTACAAGCTAGCTACAAGTCAAGCACAGCTATATTAAATAGTAATATATTGTAAGTACAAATGAAAATGTAGATGATGAAATATGTATCACGCTTCCACGGAGCAAAAGCTCATATTAAGTTCTCGTTGTTTTAGTTCTGTTTAACTTCTTTAACAAATAAAATATAAATATACTTTTTACTGAGGCCAGTATTTACAAACAGTTTTAATATCTGAGATTGATCTTGAGATGTTCTTGTAATTGATAGATTATAATTTATGAATGAAAACGGCATCTCAAATTCGATCTCAGCGTTGAGATTGAGCGATTTAAAACAGGCTTTACAGTATATTTGTCTCCTACTATTTCTTGTAAAATTTATTACATACATGTCTCAAGTACGTGTACTTATCAAAGACGCCTCGTGAATGACTATAATGCGGATAATTGCGTTTCTTGATCCACTCCAGTGAGTTTCACGGCTTATTTCACATAAACATCTAAGACATGAAGGTATTTAAGATAAAATCGCAAGCCTTCCACACAATATACTATAACATTATATTTTAATAGATATTTAATATGAGTTTTTGTATTCGTCTAGAAATATAAATTAAACAAGAATGGTTAAAAATAAAATTGTGTTACTCTAGTAGTGACCCGCTTAACTTTTACCCAAGCCCAAGCTTTTACCTAAGCTTTTACCCGACGTCATGCAGTACCTCACACATTTGCGGTCCTTCTATATGAAGATTTTCTATCATATAATAACAAGCACAACAAAAGACAGTTAAAATGGAATATTAAGCGTCACCACTAATGTAACCAATAATAAGGCTTTACATCGATTCCACGCCTTCCACACAAAGAGAAAACACAAAACTTTATCTCATCTGGCAGATACTAGGCTTACCTTTGTTTCAAAGCTGCGATAGTTACAAGATAGTGGACTATCTAAACACGGGTAAGTTTAATTCGATTTTAGCTATCGAGATTCGTGGTTAGTATATAATCCAGGTTGAAACATTTATAAGTAGAAAATATTTATAAAGAATCACTCCCCCGAGTGAGATTCAAACTGGCAAAGGTCGCGTTATAGTTAGGCTTGTGCCCTTCCCCTGTTTCAAAGAGTTATAAATGCTATATTTACATTATTTAAAAATTATGCACGTTAGGTTTTAAGCTTGTGCTAAAAATTTACTGCAGTGCTAAGTATTCATAGCGATTTTAAGCTGCACCCATTAATTGTGATGATAAATTGTTTGGATTATACGAGCAGGAGGATGTTTACAGGATTTTAATGGATTTCACTTAAAATTGAAAAATAAAGTAGCTTAAAAGATGTTGATTGTTAAGCCAAGTGTAATCTTGCTTAATTGGATATTTATTTATAACATTTTTTCTTATTTTCATTTTTATATGTCTCTATCATCGTTCAGGCTTTACAACTCTCTCCTTCTACAGCTCTTGATTTCTAGCGGGTACTGTGTTCCGCACGTAGCAGGGTAAGCAAATGGAACCTGAGAAACTAATATGAAGACATTCTATTTCCATTTAGATATTCTTCATTTTACTCCGAGTTGAGAGGTATTATTAGGCTTGACTTTGAATATTATATTTAAATTCTTCGAGTGGCAACCGAACCCACAACTTGTCCAAATAATTGGCCTCACTCAATATAAGAAAATATTTTTTTGCAATTATTGTATAATACTATTACTACTCGTTTAAATATAATGTACATTTTCAAAATAAAATAAATAACAGGAACATTATATATTTTGGACGCTGTTTACTCCAGCCTTGCAAATCTTTCTCGGAAAAACGTCGACCAGTGTCGAAATAAAATTGTGTCTAAAAACGCCAGTGTTTCAAAACACTTCCCTTATAGCTGCGCCTAGTATCAGCATATTGTGTACAGTGACTGCCAGTATCGTGATCGTCTCGAAAGCAAGGCCAAGTTGCTCCGCAGCAGTGTTTCCAGGTTGATATGAAAAGGATACTTTCAAAAAGAGCATCTATCTCCACCTTATCAGCTGGCAACGCACCTGTAGCTCCTCTGGTGTTGCATGGGGTCGTGGGCGGCGGTGATCACTTACCATCAGGTGACCGGAACGCTCATTTGCCTTGTCCTATTCCATAAATATATACACTTATGGATGTATATATATTATATATATATAAATAATATTCACTAGGCTCAGAGCCAACTGAATGTTTTATCTTAATTTCATTATTAAATTTATCGGACGTCCAGTAAAATTGATGTAAATTTTCGAAATTTCTTTCGTAACGTTATTTGATTTGTCGATTTAATCGAATCGAATAGGATATAATAAAAAATAAAACAAAGACAATGGGTCAAAATGTCGGCGTAACAAAATGTGAATATTAAATAAATGCAAATATTTTAATAATATTAAAAATGTTAATCACACACTAGGAAAAGTAAGATTCGAACCCGCGATTCTTGGCAACCTTAGAATTCGACCGAAGAAGCCTTATTAGCAACAACAAACCTTCGTCCATCGTCGCGGGAAGTGGCTGGGAAGTTTTTCGAGGCCTGGATTTCCAAGTCTGTTCAATTATTCCAACACAATAGCTTAATCAACTCCCGCAAGTTTACTCTCGCTTAATAATACAGACATTGCTCGCTTCAGTTAATACTGTCGTGGAAACTGTGCTTGTAGGCTGAATGTGTCAATTTAAGATTGAACTTCTCCTTCCTTTTCTATATTTATAATTTAAGATCCTGTAGGATAAGGCTCAAGTCTCCTGAAGTCCTAAATCTAAGGCCGATGAATTTTTCGGTATGATTAAAAGACTAATATATTTAAGAAATATTTGTATTGATCCGTATCATGTTACCAATGAACGTTTTAACTTTATGTTCTCTCTGCCTATCCTGGTATATAAAGCGTGAAGCTGTAAAACAAGCTTACAATAGGTTGAGAAGACATTACTAATTAATTACTAATATAAAATAAATATTACTTGCTATGCTTGGGTAAGAATAAAAAAAATAAAAATATAAGAAAACTTTTGTTTTGACGTAACGAAAAGCGCCTCTATACCGCGACGCAGCTGTCTCCAAATATTAAAATATATGCTAACTCGCCTTTCTAATGGCCGTGAGATTTAAATCTGAAGATTTTTTTTTGTTTGGAATTTAAACAAGAAAAGTTTTTGTTTTGTTTTGTTTTTCTTGCAACCTTTTTGTGTATTGTCTCCCAAAAGCTGTCACTGCAAAGAAATTTATTCAAAAAGTTATATATTTGCAAACCTTATTGTAAGATAAGTACGAAAGTGGGGCTCCGTTCCCCAGTGTCTTAACACTAGGTTCTCTCTGCCTACCTTACTGTGTGCGAGATACAGCGTGAAGCTCATTTAATTTTTTTTTTTAATTTTAAGATTTAATATATATTTATCTGTTTTTCCCGACTGCTAAGGGAGGGTAATGTTCTACGCGAGTATCTTGTATGTATGTATGTTTGTAATGTATGCAATATTATTTAATAACCCATATCTTCAAAACCGCTGAACGGATTTACATAATTAAGGTATCATTTGATTCCTCTTAGTAGCCCAAGAGTTTTTTTTACAAGAGCTCAATACAAGGATTTCAAAAAAGTATATCATGATTATCATTACCGTAACAATAAAAAAAATAATACAATGACAAATTTGAAAAATATAGATTCTGCTCTTTACTTTCTGAAACCGGTGGAGTTCCAATGTGGCGCGACCGAGAAAGCGAAAAAGGGACCGGATATTTACATATGTACCTATGTATATACCTAATTCTACAATGAATAAATCTTTACCAGGGTACCCCCAGGACACCCCGCATAATTTAGAGGTCCCAACCGTTAATCCTAATAAATAATTGTTTATTTTCTTTTTAGTTTTATGCAGTCGGGGTTGTTTTTTAAATGTTTCTTTATTTATATCTCATTCTTTATTTTTCTTTTATTATCATTTTTTCAAAGTAGTATTATTGATTTATACAGTTGATTTAAAATTTATTTCAATATTCGTATATAATGAAAAAAGGCTAACGTTTACAAATAAATAATAAAAAAATAGTTTATAAATAAACTATTTTTTATAATAAATTATTGTTAATAATTATTTTATGCTTGCTTGCTTAAATCAAAAATATTCTTTAGTGAAACTAAAAAATATTAATAATAAAATTATTTCCGACGAGGCTGTCGTGGCCGCAGTGGCACAAGGCTGTGACTGTAACAAGATGGTTGTGGGTTCGATCCCCACTCGAAGAAATAAAATAATTATTTAAATTTTATATTTGTATTTCTTAGCTCTGGCGTCGAGGTAAAGCGCGGCGTTGAGTTCCACCACTCAACATGCAATGCCTCCAGAATTCGGCGGAAAATGGGGAACGGAGTGTCTTAACACTAAGGAACCTAGTGCCTACTCTGTTGTGTGTAGGATACATTATATCTATGTATAATGTATTTTATAAAATCATGTATATTTATTACATCTATGAATTTACAAAGTTATTTCCAAAGAAAGTTATGAATATATATATATATATATATTATATAATTTTGATTGTTGAACAAAAGTGCACTTTACTTTCGTCAGGAGTTTTATAGGACATAAAATGTTCCATTTGAACAGTTGGCAGTCCTCACTAGGTTTACATCGTGAAATCACAAATCAACTTCGCAAACTTATTTCCGACGACCATTTTGGTTTCTCGTAATTTATTAACCGGATAAAAGTATCTAAGCAGTATATACTGTAAATAAAATACATATTCAAAAGTTAATTTGTAATATAAATTTGTAGTGTCTTATGAGAAATTGTATACTTATGGATTTCATTCTCACTTTTAACAAAAGGCATTATAAAATTATTTTCGTTTGGCCAAATTTCAGCGTTGAGTTCCGCTTCCTAACACAAAAGTAGGTGAAACTGTTTCCTCCCCTTATCCCTCATATGGTAGAGTAAATAATAGGAACATAGTATGAAGACGTTCCACCTAAGTTTTGAGATACTGCAATAAATTGAAAAAAAAATAATTCTCCATTTTATTTATATTTTTACATGAAACAGACAGACAGCTAGAGAATAAGAGCTATAAATTTCCCACATTCTTGCAACATTTCAGCTTGTTGCGAGGGTGTTGCATGTCGCCAGTTCTTCCTGTGGGGCCCAGCTCGCCGTCCGACCCGGAACTGCGACTTCGTTCGATAACAAACTGATTTGTGCTGTTCTTGCTACTTGCTTCTTGCTGTAAAAACTATAATTTATTACGTTTTGATCGTATAATCACGCGATTGACGTGTTTGTTTATGGTTTATATTGAAGTAGTGGTGATATTTTTTTTAGATTATATTTATATTTCGATTCCCGATTGAGGAATAACATATGTATCGCTCTGGTAATGACACAAAGCGTGGTGATTAGCTCTGTCACTTAATATTTATTTCCTCAAAAATACGGCGAAAGAGAACAGAGTGTCTTAACACTATACTCCCAAGAACTCTCTGCCTACCCTGTTATTTGGGGGGTATACAGCATGGAAATAAAAAAATGAGGAATATGTGCTTCTTGAAAAATGTCATGTTTTATAAATCCGAATATAGTTGACAGATTTAAATTTGCGTACGTATGCACTTATAACATATAGTGTTTTTTTAATGAAATTTGTTTCTTTTTCTATTTGTATTGTAATTTTTCATTACGTGCCAAATTTCATAGCTGTACACAGCGAAAAACGATGCAAACATTTGATTATATTGAGTTAAGAGGTTGTTTTTTTAATGCTACAAGAGACCGTAGACTTGAATGTTTGATAATAATCTAAGCATAACACTTTGACGCGATTTCGATATGAATTATCTTAACAGGCAGACGTCAATGTAATCCTATAAAAGTATTTTTTTTTTCCTTTTTAGGTACGGAACCCTAAAAATAAAATGTTAAAACCATAACGTAAAAATAAATTAATTACTATAATAAATACGTATAAAATTTATGAACGGCATATTAAACAAATTCAAAACGTGTAAGCTATCAAGTGGGATAGCCATAATTAACGACCTCCTAACCATGTCGTCGTAAGAAACGCCGACACGCGACCGTATTTCCAAGAAGCTTGATTATTTAATATACAATGTACTGATTACTCACTTGTTTACATTTTTAACCAATTTATTTTTTACATGGCACTGGCACACGCAAATATGCTTAGACTGAGAATATACTTTTATTAGAATATTTTCATATTATTTTGTATCTGTATGCAGTTCCATTTTTAAATTTTCATCTATGTCTTCTGATTTCTCTCTGATCCCTAGTTTAAATAGAATTGACAACCATCGGTTGTAAAACACCTCCTCCTCCACCTCCACAACTGCGCTCTGATAAATGTAAACTAATACTAATACTACTAAGTTAGACTCAAATACATTTAACTAGGAGCGACCCAAACGCGGTTTCGCCCACCTTAACATAAATTTTGGTTTACGCGTTATTGTGATGTATAAGTTCTGTCTGTGTATCACCTAAATCCGTTAAGTAGTTTTTGGGTGAAAGTGGAACAAACACACACACACACACAGTCACAATTTGTAATATTTTTATAGAATTTAACAGAAAATTTTACCTTTACCTTACTCATCCATATTCAAGCTATACGCCAATATGACTGGAAATAAAAGTTAACAACAGTTCAAAAATTCATCTCGATATTCAATGGTATTTCGAAATTGCAGCCACTGTCAATAAAACTTTTATTTTGATTGCTAGATCCAATTGGGCAAATATTTTAAACAAGTTATTACCATACAGATGGATGGATTTTATAGGTTTTTTTTAAATAATTTTCTGCTCAAGTGTTTTCCTTATACATCTATGGTTTTTTGAGAGGAGAATTAGGCTATATGTTATAGGTTACATTATAACGTAACCTAAAGTTGACATCGTGTATGAGTAAGTAATGTTCTCCGAGAAAAGTCAGTATTAAATCCAGTTCAAGTCATTAAATATGGAATTTCTATAGGAGGTTTGTAGGTGTATTCTTTATAATTTACATGGCAGTATGAAATTGAAAATATTGTGTATGAAAAATGCAAGCAATGTCGCAGTTGCTAAAAAATTCAAACAAAATTATATTTTTTTTTATTTAACAAGTGACACGAGTAGTGGACTGTCCCTATCTTTATACACAAGGTGATAAGTATGTCGATACAGATTACTATTTTATTTTGATTAGGTTATTTTCGCCTATTTTTGTCTCATAAAGCATGGTTAGAATAGTTTTCAAGGTGTAGGCTATTCAAAAAAAATGTCTATACCAATATTACATTATAGACGCGACTATTTTGAGCCCAATCCTTACACAAGTGAATGAGATATTTTAATTTTCTCGCTTTGATAACAATACAAAACGGTATTAAGAGATAAAAGCAGTGGTTTTAATACTATAATAAATTACTTCAATATATATTTAAACTCCGTATTCATAAGCACATTCATATATTATTTCATATAAAATATAAAATAACAATATAAATTAATTTAATAAGTAGTTGTTATACAGTAACATTCAAGTGGCGTCGTAAAAACCTTAGCGTGCCCTGTCCCCGTAAGTAACATACTCGTGCCAGATTCGTAATCAAATGAATGGCAAACACTCCTCGTCAGATTACGACTCCTATGTTTTACTATTTGCAGTTAGTTTAGTCGTTGACTGGTTTTTTGTTTGAGAATACTGGTTTAATAATTTAATTGTTAACTTGCAATGCCTCGAAAGTGGGAAACTGAGTGTCTTAACACTAGGCTCTCTCTGCCTACCCTACTATATATGTGATACAGCGTGACGCTAATAAAATAAAACTATATTATATAATGTGTATGTATAGGTCATCGGGACACAGAGCCACAAGCGTACGACTGTTAACACGATTTGATATATATTTATATTATGCTTCATTACGATTTTTCGATTTACGAGGCCACCGTGGCGTAGAGGCAAAAGGGTGTGACCGTAACGCTACGGTTGTAGGTTCGACCCCCACTCGAGGAAGTGAAATATTTATTTAGTGGGGAACCGAGTGACTTAACACGAGTTTCCCTCTGCCTACCCTACTGTGTGCGGGATACAGCGTGAAGCTGATTTAATTACGATTTTTCAAATTGTAATTCCAAAACTTGAAAACAATAAATATACATCGTTGTAATTGTATTTTCTTCTATAAATATAGAAACGCTTTATACAAACGTATACTAATATAAATAATTTCTATTTAGTTTTCACTACTTACTAACGATATCCTAACGTATGTTTTCTCTTTAACCACGTTTACTTAGTTGGCATGTGTACGCGGGGCATAATCCGACGTCTTGAGTATATCGCTTAGGAACTTGCGACATTTCAGTTCAAGTGCACTTCCTACAGAATTTAGAAATGCTATTTGCTCTGTTCGTGCAATGGTCGTTCTCAACTGGAATTATTATCACGTTTAAAGTTTGTTGGTGAGTCCTTACCTTTAGTACCTTAGTACCGTTTTAACCTACCGTTAGCGCTGCGGACGGTCCTCTTATGGCGGTCTAAGTGTATATTTTGAATGTTATTTTTTTTATTTTATGTTAAATTAAAGTGTTATCTGTAAAATTTGAGTATATAATGATAAGGAGACTAAGTGTTAATTAACAGGAAATTGTATACAATTAAATAGAATATTCTCTTGATTAATACATTTTAAAATACAGACATTATAATTATAGAGTTCTAAAAATTACACATAATAATTTTCTATATGAAAAATTCCATCAATATAAAATTGATAGGAGGTATATTTCTTTTAGCCTTAAATCATACAATATAATATTTATGTACATCTGTGACACATTTAAATGTATCAAGCTGGAAATGAAACGAAAGCGCATAATTCAAAGACAAACTGCAGCTCAGCACCTCAAAGCGCGCTGCCCGCTCTCATTGACCTAAAAAAGTTCTCTCTTTTCCCCTCTCAAAATGATAACTCCTTTGAACTGATAATGATGTATACATAAATAAAATGCGTACAAAAATAATTCATTCTTTTCAAGCTTTTATTTTGATAGTAATAAAAAATGTAGTATGCTGAAATAAATGTGACAAGTAACGTCGAGTGGTTTTAGGTAAAATAAAAACAAACAACGAAGCAATGCCAAGCTTATCGGCTTTGTCCGATTAAATTTACATTTTTAACATTTTTAAAGTGTTATTCCACACTTAGGAAAGAATATACTCATTAAGAAAACGTATAAAAATTTTAAACCCCATGAGGCACGGGTTCAATTCCGGCTACGTTTAAATTTTTATGTTTTCTTAATAAGTAAAATTATATTTATTTATTTAATAATATGTTTGCATAGCTTACTATTATATTAATACCTTACTATTTAATTTAAGGTATCATTTTAGATTCTGTACATAAAAATAATTTAACTATATATGTAGTATATACCTTTGTAATAACAAACAAAACCTTATAAATAATTTATATATATATATATAAATAGTTTTTTTACGGATTAAGAAGAGTAAACTTATGGAGCCCCATTTACATTATTTATTACTTTTAAAAATACTAGCACGCGCTCTACAAATTTTAATTTATGACACTGCTACATTGTGTCTACTAGTATATTGTATGAAATCTGGCAACGTAAACTGGAATCTTTCTCGTCGCTTGTATTCTATACACTTAAGTCAACCTTAGATATGATAACAGAGCACCACCAGTGGCGATGTAGTCCACTAAATCTTATTGCGTTTTACGCCAGGGGCAAATTTAATTTTCGTTCGTGTAAAGATTTTGCTAGACTTGGTATAAAAATAAAAAAAATATTGAAAATGCTTATATGGTGAAAAATATAAATACACATAGTTATGTAATAGATATAAAAACAGAGGTTACTTGCGATTTATTTATGTCAGTCAAATAATTGTTCAGACACTATGTTCTAATTTTTCCGAATTGCGAATAAGGTATATTTTGAATTGGAATTTGAACTAGTAATTAAAACTATAAGTATATATTTATACTATAAGTAGGTACTTCGACTAAAAAGCCGTGCTTATATGTCTTGTTATGAGATATAAGTCGTGACATATGCAAAAACATTTTGATTGGCATATTTACATTTACTACAGATGTTTGTATTGGCACTAACAATAGAACAAAGGTTTGAATAATTGACAGTTCATTTTCTATAAACTTCCGCATTCACTTCTACTCGCAATAGGTAAGTAAGGCAATTTACCTAACTATTCCTCTTAGATTTATTAAAAAGTTGTTTCAATTCACCTCACCACCCTTAGGGACTGGGTTTTTGTATAAAACTTCTCTTGAGCAAACAAAGCTAAGCGTTTTTATTGTATTGTTGTTTAACACTATATGGATGGTAATCTGAAATAATTTTTTTTTTTTTTTTATTTATTTTTATTTGTTATATTATAATTTAATTGAATTGAATTATATAAGAATTTAATTGAATTGCATTCAATTGCATTTACTTGAATTTTTTATTATATTTGTATCAGTATTGAAACTGTTTATTTACGGAACCTAATTTTAGGACACTTCGTTTCCAATAAGATTACTTCTTTTGTACACTTTCCGTCGAATTTTGAAGGTGCTTTGCCTCGTTACCAGAACACGGAAAAGGAAATATTAAATATATAACATCGTCTAGTGGAAATCTTACCCCCATCCTGTGGAGTTTTCAGTCGCACGACTGACCACATACAGTATACATTCAAATAGTATATTAGTCCATATTTCATAATAATGATAACTATTATTCTTTGTAAAACTAATTGATAAATTATAACTGATATCTCTTTAAAGCACCGGTTAAATGCTAGGGAAAATCTTTGTTTTAAATGTTTTTGTATCTTTAGCATAATACGACAGATGCTTTTTTTCTCCATATTTATTTATATTAAATTCCCTTTTCCGTATAATATAGGCAAAAACGAGATTAAAAAAAAACTTAATTAAAAAAATATTTTTCTTCATTCATTCATTTTAAAAATCCTTTCAGCCTGTCACTAATTGTATTAACGCCGTCACTGAATCTAATAAATTACAAAAAACCCGAAGACATTATTTGAAGAAATACTTTGATATTCCAAAAGCCTTCTAACTCTGATGAGAGACTCACTCGACCATGCGTTTAATGCAATTACAATGTAAAGGGAAACGAAACCGGGTCATAATAAATTCTAATTAAGCTATCTTTAAATATTCCTATAATTGTATAAAGTAATTTGTGGATTGGAATTGTAAACAGTGTTATATTAATATGTTCTGTTGCTGACAGTAGTACTATTGCGACGGTCTCGACAACCGATGTCGATCGATCTAAATGAGGTAATAGAGCTCGATTTAATTAGAGAAACAGGTGCTCCGAATATTCTATACACTGTACCAATTACTAAAGTAGAAGGTATATTGTAACTAAATTTACTTTTCGTTTAACTAAATAATACAGTTTTACGCACCTGCATGTAGCAGAGCAGGCAAATGGAGATTAAGACACTCCGCTTTCCACTTACAGTCGAATTCTGAGGGTATTGCATGGTGGAACTCAACGCCGCGCTTTTTTCTCGATGCCAGAGTAACCACTTTTGCGCCACAGTTATTTAAATATTTATTTAATAATTTAAGTTGTAAGAGATAAGCTTGTTCAAATGAGAGAAGTGAGCTTATTGCTCACGATTGCGGGTTGCCTTTGAGCGTTCGTTAGTTTTGACAAGTCCAACTAGCCGACAAATAATCCAGCAGACATTCAAAAAGTTAACTTAGTCGACAGTTGTTCTAACTACGGTTAATAACTTAACCTGCTCTAAGTCAGTTAACTATATAATAGTAACAATAATTAATTAACTCATTGCCTTAATTTTCACTTATTTTGCGTTGTAAGAAAAAAGAGATCGTGGTCATATTAAGCGACGCTGCTTGGAAACCTAAATCTCTCTTTTCTACCCACAACAAGTAAAAATGTGTAAAGATAAATTATAATGTAATTTTTAGACGGAGAAATGAGCTTTGGCATGAATGGAGGTTACGAAAACAGGAACACTCTGATTTTTTTTAATACACAAAAGCAAAGTTGTGGGTGACGACTGGTTTAGCTAATTTTTTATTATAATTTTCTGTACACAGGAAGTGAAATGTTTATGTCAATTTATATTTTGAGGTCTCCGCTCTGGCGTCTAGGCAAAGTGCGGCGTTGAATTCCGCCACTCACCACGCAATGCCTCCAAAATCCAGCAGAATGTGATATGTCTAATACTTTGTTTGCCTACCTGTGTGCGGGATACAGTGTGAAGCCGAAAAATAAACAATTTTCTAGTACCACAATTAATAGTCAACAACACTAAATCCAAATTCAACTATACAAGTAAGCCGAATATCGAAATTATTAAAATATACGACAACACAGAGTATTCATCGTAATAACAGAGACATTGTGTGCGCTGTAACACCGCCGAAATGGATACTAATGCTAATATACTGTTGGACGCGCACTATAGTGAAATAATAATAGGTATAGTTTCGATAATATGAATTTAGAAAACTATGTGTTCATTGAAACTAAATGTAATTTTGTTATCAATGGCTGTCTAATTTTGTTTGGATGAATTATATTCAGGCATTGTGCTTTACAATATGTGTGGTATATTTAATTGTAAATATTAAACACGGTTTTGTGAATAGTTGATAATTTTATATATCACTCTTTTAGCTTCACACTCTATCCCGCATATGGTAGGCTAAGCAACGGGATATCGTAGCAACGGCTGTAAACTCCATGGTTGTGGGTTTGATTCACACTTGGGCATTTGGGCACATTGAGGCAACGCACGGCGTTGAGTGCCGCCATTCAACTCGCAATGCCATGAGAATTCTAGGAAAATGTGGAGCAGAAACGAAACGGAGTGTCTTAACACTAGGTTCCCAGATACAAGATGCAATACTGTGTAAAATAAAGTTATAACTCTCTCTATAGGTATTATTGTAGCTTTAAACACGATTCTAAAAGACAAAGAGCTTGTGTTTTATCAACGTTGCAAAGAGTAATGTCGTCATTGTTGTCCGCAGCGCAACTCACTGTGTGACCACTTTTTAAGTGTCAACGTGTGGACAAATCGTGTTTGTAAGATAGTGCCGACATTTTTGTTGTGATTTCTCATACAATTCCATAGAAAAATATCAAATTTGTTGTAGTGCAGTGCGAACTACATCTGTAGCTAATGGATGTGGGTTCAAATTATTTTAAAATTTGTACATGTAGAAACATGTACAAAGAATTCTTATGATTTTTTTGCAAATAAATTTGATGAAAGGTGTTCTAATAATAAATATAAGCAATATAGAAAAAATAACAATTTCATTTATGACAGGATATCAGATCAAAAACCATATGACGTCAAATCTAGATAACAACGTCACAGATCAATGTTACACAGAAATGGGAGAGAAATGTTACATATTAATCAAAACCATTTCGTGACAAATATAAAAGGTTGTAGCTATAAAGTTTCAGGAAGTACCACACCAAACAGCTAGGCGTTCTTTTATTGTCGGTTTAAAATATGCTCTTTATTATATATATTACCTCTATATGACACCGAAAATTTAGTTCAAATTATTCGCACTCCACTCTCCGCTTTAAATATTTCCTTTTACAAAAACATAGTTAGCTAACTATTCGTTGTAGTTTGCGTTGACGACTGTTTTGAAGAACTAGTTATACCTTATCTGACAGACATTTCCTATCTATTCACCGATATTTGTACAATCTTAGTATATTTTTTAGCTTCACGCCGTCTCCTACGCATAGCTGGGTAGGCAGAGGAAACCTGGAAACCACTCCATTCCCATAAAGACACCTCAACTCCCCACTTTCAGCCGAAATCTCGAGGTATTGCGTTTTGAGTGGCGGAACTGAACACCAACCTTTGCCTCGCTTCCAGAGCGATAAAAATGAAAATATGAATTAATTATTTCATTCCCCCGAGTGGAAATCGAACATACAACCGCCGCGCTTACAGCTGCACTCTTGTGCCACTGCACCACCACCGCCTTAAATTTTAGTGTTTATAATAAAATATATTATGCGCGGCATTGAGTTCCGCGACTTTGCACATATTTTGAGCGGAAAGTGTCGAATGGAATACTTTCATACTAGTTTTGCTTTACGAGCCTTGCCATATACGGGATAAAACATGAAGCAAAAAATATACTCCTAATCCGATTTAGAAAGAGAAAAAGGAAAACTCTTTTACAAATCGCCGTTACCTATATTTTTAATACCACAGTGTATCACAAGCCTAACTTGGGCGATCCTGTGACAACACAGAGTAATTTCCCAAGCCGAAATTCAATCTCATACAATATTTCGGATGATTTGCGCCCTCGCAAATTTTGTATTGTCGCGTTACAAATTTATCACTTTGCCGCGTTTACTGCTCACAGTCGATCGTACAACGACATACATTTACATATTTCCGCGCCACTGTCAATATAAATCGGACAAATATGATTTGTTAATATGACGTGCTGCGTACGTATTTTTTTTTGTAGTTTATAATTATGAATCAATGAATTTTCTTTGAAATAGACAAATGCTGGTGGCGTGTCGCTTTGTTTTCTTTATAATTTTCTGTAAAAATAGAAATTGTATAACTAGTGGTGATAACACTTTGTGTTAACAGACTAACCGTCAGTAAATCCATACGTGACCTTGTGAATGAAACAATAACTTTAAAATCGTGTTTTAAATTTTCAATTTCAACATTACTTTCCCTTAATTAATAGTCAAATATTAATTTATGCGTAAAAAATATTTGATTTGGTTGAACCTAGGACTCCAAAAAAAAAAATTTCTCTCAATCTTTTATATAATTAAAATAATAATATGTTCAAGCATTATACTAGTTTTTAGACAAACATTTTCAACCTATTCAAAAGAGGGTGGCGTGTTTGTTCTTAATTTATTAAGTTATGTTCAATTAATCTTACGTTCATTAAGTAAGTAACTTGAATTAATTGTATTACCCGCAGTGAAGTCATCATTTACATGAAAAATACATTTTTTTTGGTATATACTGTTCACTTAGAAAATTAATTGTTTATATAGTGATTGTGAAATTTACTTGCTAATATTGTAATAGAGCAGTAAAAATATTGTTAGTACATTAAATATTTATAAGAAAAGTGATATGGCAGATATAATTATAAAGTTATGAATTAGTAAAAAAAATAAATCAGCTTCACGCTGTATATCTCACACAGCAGGGTAGGCAGAGGGAACCTAGTGTTAAGACACTCCGTTCCCCACTTTCTACCGAATTCTGGAGGCATTGCGTGTTGAGTGGCAGAATTGAACGCCACGCTTTGCCTCGACACCAGAGCGAAGAAATGGAAATATAAATTTAAATAAATATTATGAATTAATGATTTTATTAAATTATACGTCAGTTTGTTCACAGATATATTATTTAGAAGTAATCAACATATGACTAGTTTAAAAATATAACAATCCTTAAGCTTATACCTAACAAAATGAAAAACATAAAATCTGTAACATCTGATGAAAAACTATAACAAATAGTAATATGCCGCCATAGTAACAGCAACGTTCTCCAGCATTATAGATAATACTCATTATTTGTATAAAAAATATATAAAATTATACATAAAACCACGTTGCGGGTGGACATACTTTATTTATAAAACCATTTGTCACGACGACTGAAGGCGTGTAACATACAGTTGACATGTAGTATTCGAGTAGCTATTTTAAATAACTCTTATTTGTAGAGTACATTGCATATTTACACGTTACGTCCATGTTAAATGTTCATTAACCTATTTAGAGTACATACAACTAATCAAATATAGAAATTATTTGAATAAGTATAGTACTTTTTTTTCTTAACTCTAATAAAAAATTCCAATATTTCAAATTCTATTAAATTCCAAAAAACGCTTTAAAATGAAAAGATAATATAAATCTCTCTCAAGAACAATATTTTCTAATAATTAATTTTAAAGAATTAATTTAATCAAGGAAAATTGTTTAAAACTGCCATTTGATTACTAAACCTTTAAGTCCGACTCGTTGCAATTATAGCGGCAATTACTAAGTTGTAACTAAGTCGAGTGAAGTTCCCTTAGTTTTCCAAAACGCCGTAATCACTTCCTAATTGCAGCGCCAAACTTCTTGATACACTTTCTCACGCCGTGATTCTTATTCGTTCTATTAACAGTTATTATATATATATATATATATATATATACATATATATATATATATATTAGTTAGAACTTGCTGTGTTGTATGCTATAGCCGTAAATAAAAATAGCATAATTCCGTTTTTAGCTTCACGCTGTGCGCTACGTCCACATAGCAGGAGATGCAGAGGGAACCTTGGAACCTAGTGTTAAGATACTCCGTTCCCTCTAAGCCACTTCCATTCCTCACTTTCTGCCGAACTCCAGAGGTATCGCATGTGGATTCAGAATACTGAACGATCTTGCAACAAATGTCGCGTTCACAATCACACGCTTCTAGAAGATATTTAATTAAAGCAAATATATTAACTTAAAATCTATTCAACATATGACTATATTTTAAAAGTGCGCATTTGTTTACTATAAACCCACACCTATCCAAGGTGTCTATTAGTCACCATCATATCGGCAATGGATCTGACCCTATAATCCTTAACCTAACGTGACGAGTCGACCTTCCACCAACGCTATAACTCACGTTGTTACCTACAAGGTGCAGTACGGAGATTGTCTCTTCGCGATGCATGCACCAAGGTCAGTTGGTTAGTAAACAGATATGCGGTATGGGAGAAATTACATCACTGTTCTTTTAGATTCACATGTGCATATCCCACTTGTCCTTAAGCCACTTTTGTTATAGTCGTATTTTTATATCTACACTTTTATTGTTTAAGCGTAAAATATTTAATGTTTCCTAAAATTAAAGTTAAATCAAAAGGAAAATCAGCTTCACGCTTTATCACGCACGCATTCTGGAGGCACTGCGTGTTGAGTGGCGCGCTTTGCCTCAGCACCATTTACATATTTACATATTGTCTTTCTATGCTCTGTCAAGTTGTTTCTATGATGAGTGCTATTTCAATTTCATGTGGAATATTGGGCAAAAAATGAAGAATGGGGTGTCTTTACACAGCGTAAAGCTAAAGAAATATTACTCGATATTATATTCTCTATCATCATCAAGTTCCCAAGGTCTCGCTCGAATCACCATAGTTTTATTGTACCATCTCAAAAGCCCGAAGCGGGAATTAACTTAAATCTAAATTTATATTCATAGAAAGATAATTACTATCTTTACGGCCCGCGGCCCCGGCTCTTGTTCTTATTGTTTCCTTTTATCATTAACTCTTGCATTTCGAATAAAAATGTTTAATAACAGAATATTGCAGTTTTCTTTAACCCACAATGGTTCTTCATTTCTTTCATTATAAAGTAGGATTGTATTATGATATGTTATAAAGCTCAACTATATTATAATAATGTTGTTTTAATCGAGTAGCTAAAAACGATAGATAAAGTTGTATTTTTTTTCATGTTATAAATTATTAAGCTTTATGTTTGCTTAGCAGCGCAGAGTCTGAATGTAGGCTTCGATTCCTACTAAATGGAATGAATTATTCTCGTTTTCTTGTTATGATAACAAGATACAACGCAGCGTTGAACGCCACAACTTATCACGTAATATCTGGAAACACTAGGTACTCTCTGCCTACCCTGCTATATACATAATACATCATAAAGCTCTAAAAAAGAGCATATTTATTATTTCATTGATGCTTACTCTATAATAAGATTAATTTATATAATTGCCTTCCTACAGACCGCCATAACATCTACATATTTTATTATAAATACATATAAATGAAATCGAAAACGGCCTTTAATAGACACGATCTTTGCTTTGCCTAGAATATTGAATATTAATAATAGTATATTTGAAAACAAACAAATGTGGTATGAGATATTCCATTGTCACGTATCGCCCACTCACCGTTTATAAATAGTAGATCGATCGCATCTGAACATAATATTACCTTCACTTCACGATCAAGCGTAGTTAGTTAAAACTTCTGATGTTTATGGTAAAGAATTATAAATATTTTTTTATTTAAAAAAAAATAATATTTAAATGCACGGTGCAGGGTAAGCAGAGGGAACTTGGTAAAAGAGTTAAGACACTACGTTCCTATTATGACTATTTTCGAAGGTATTTTACTAATGGATAAATATTTCAAATTATAAAAGCTCAAAATATAAAGCACATATAGACATTGTTGAAAATAACACCTCTTTTCAAACAAACGTATGTACATGCAAGTTGCTTTAATCTTGAGAAACAAAGCGTGTGTTCTTTTCCCAAAGACAGGCAGCGGTCGGGGCTTGAACCTTTGTTCGGCTCTCGACTTCGAGCTACACTTAACAACACGTAAAAAACGTTTTAACTCCATTTTTGCTCGTGATTTTTCAGTCTAGGTTTTTCTTTCTCATAAAACAAAAATATACAACCGCCGTAAACCTTTTATGAAGTTCAACATGACTTTTTAAAATTTGTTTTGTTTTTTTTTTTTTCGTTTATAGCAATGTATATTTTATTTGGCATTCTAAAAATATTGTAACTATAACATATATGCATGAATAAATCTTTACTGCTTGACTTTTAGTAATAATAAAATAGGTTTATAGTTATGAAATATAACTGACTGAGGCCATACGTTACAGGAGGGTTGGGGGTTCGATTCACACACGCGGGAATGATTTATTTTAAATTTCCATTGCAACAAGGCAAAGCGCGGCGTTGAGTTCCGCTACACAACACTCAATTTCCCGACAGTACGGTAGAAAGTGGGGAACGGAGCGTCTTAGTACTTATATTCGCACGTTCTCTCTGCCTATAATCTACAGAAATATTATTAACACATTTGAATACTTGACAGATGCCATCCAATACTTAGTTAAGTTTATCTTGTTCGAATCACGACAATATATTAAGTTTACTGAATGGAAGTTCAAATGCAGCTTGACTTGCTCGATAAAGAGGATATTCAAAACTACTATGTTATATTCCAAATAATTTATGATGCCTCGGTGTATTCGTGTACAATGCGAAATTACAATTTAAATGATTTGTTAACCGCTCACTTTTATAGATTATGTCTGCGACCAGAATTGATAAGATGGCTTTAGACATGATAGGACTTCGAAGGTTTCGAAGAAGAATTTCAAGAAGCATAATAATGCTTCTTGTTTCAGAGTTTTGAATGTGGCCAGAAGTAAATATAAATATATAATTGAAGCTAGTCGTGGCGCAGATGCACAAGTGCGGGACTATAAATGCGGCGGGTTGTGGATTCGATTCCCGTCCGAAAATATGCAATATTTAACAATTTAAGTTTTTCGCTGTGGTCTCTAGGCAAAGCGCAGCGTTGAGTTCCGCCACTCAACATGCAATGACTTCAGAATTTGACGGAATTTCGGAAAGAAGAATTAATAAGATGGCTTTGAATCATGGCAGACCAAAGCTGAAAAGAGAATCCCTAAGAAAACACACATGTATTACCTTTCGTCAGTACTACTTAAATACAACATATAATCACTCTTTATACAATACAACATAATGCAAGAGTATCTTACTCGCATAAACATTTTCAAATGAATCCACGAGTGCCCAGTGATAAATTCAATCGTTTGTCAAGCGTGAGACAGCTAATTTGTCCACCATGTGATCGCGTCTCCGATCCGGGACCCCATAAATTTAATGTCTATAGGGTTCCTATGCACTACATCAATTACTATCATCGCCATTCCAAAATTCCATTGCAGTTTTGTGTTTTTCAGGTGATAAAGGTGTTAGTTTTTATTTATATCATAATATACCTATACATAATATATATGTCCTAACAATATTTACTTCCGGTCTACTCTATATGGGGTGCATTTTTACTTTCAAAAAAAACGTCGGGGTATAACCATTTCAGCTGCAGATTTGAGTTTAATATATCATAATAATACCTATTATTATGTAAATTAACTATGGGAAGGTATATTGAGACCAGTTGTGGCGAAGGGACAAATGCGTGCGGGTTGCAAGCGACAGATTGCGAATTCGATTCCCACTCGAGGGGGATAAAATTTTATATTTTTTGATCTCGAAATAGCGGTTTGAGCCCCCCCCCCCCCCCGTTTCCGGTGTTCCGAGATTGAGGGTGCAGGATCACGACGGAATAAACTTTGTTAGATTTTGTTATTATCACATACAACATATATCCTTAATAATATAAATACAATCACTTAATACACTATCAACAGAAATTATAATAAGACTACACAAAATTCCCCTCAAAGGTAAAACAAAACGTAATATACCAATGCTGTAACATCAAATAAAAGTATTTCGAAGTCTGGACACATACAAGAATTACCTCCTCGATCGGTAGCCGTGACCGCGACGCGGATCGCTTAGCAAACACTCAGCGGACACTCAATTTGTACCTCTTCCCACCCTTTTACCAGGACAGCTTGAACGATATGGTACGCTACATAAATGTCAATGTTCTTATAGCTTATTAGTTTTAATATACATATTATTATGTATTTTTCATGTGATAACCCAATACCAGGTAAAGTCTTACTGTGACGATGATAGTAGATTTGATTTCCATTTTATAATTTTCGGTGTAGCTAAACTAATTCCCTACCACTAATTATTCAATGTTTTTTTTAGTTTCACAATGTAACCCACTAAAGGTTAGGCAGAAGGAATCTGGGAACCTAGTATTTCCCATTAAGGCAAAGTCTACCACATACAAGCCTAGCCTGCACCTAAAAGAATAAGCACAAAAAATATAGAAAGGCGAGTAAAATTTTTATACGCAATTTAAATAATAAAAACAAGCGTCATTGCATGCATCGCTTAAGCTCCTCAGCTCATTGAATATTTCCATTAAATGTAATAAAATTATTCGAATTGTTCGAATCGCTTTAAACGTCGCATACGTGGGGACATTCTGAATAATATTACTTAAATAAATACGGTAATTAATGGTTCATCAAAATATAGTGCACCATATAGTATTGGCGTCCCGTGTCATTATGCTGAGGTTATTCGGGAATTTTAATGCCAATTTTACACGTAAATGTTGTCGCTGTAACGGGATTAACGGATATATACGAATCCATGTAGGATAAACATTTTTAATGTAGGTAATCTACCAATGTGATGTGCATTACAGCATACTGTTGGTGGTTATTCTTTTTTTATAATGGTGAAAGTTTTTACGTGAACTTTTTTATTTTAGGTTTTCTTTAGGTTTAGACTGTATCCCGCATGTAGCGGGATAGAGAAAAATAACAAGCCGTTGATACGCTGCGGTTTTTATTATTACTTTATATAAAAATCTGAATTCGGCAGAAAGTGGGTAACGGAGTCACGAGGTTCTCTCTGCCTCCACACAGTATGGTATGGGCTGATTATTTTTGGTGAAATTGCGTATTTATTATGTAACGTTATTACGTTATAATAAAATTATCTGTAGTTTGTACAGCTTAAAACATATGCTTGTGATATCGTTTCAATTATTATATCATATTTGAGTACGATACTGTAACTTAGGATTGTACACTCGTTCAAATCCAATATAAAAATTAAGAAAAGTTAGAATGAAAAATTATTTTGTGTTTATTTGACCTATCCTGCAAAAATATAAATTTTATTTAAATTTCGATCTTGGAAGTAAATCAGCTTGTCAATATACCTTGCATTTTTATGTATTATAGCAATAAAAGAAATGTATACGAAATATTTAACGTAGGAATTTAATTTTCGTTCTTTTATAAACGATGATAAAGGAATGTATTGAGTTGTACGGGCTAGAATGCGACCGCGGCGGGTGCCAAGAGAATGCGGTGCATGTGCAAATTGTTATTTCAGCAAACATTTTCCACATTTACTAAGCCTGACCTAAGCCTTTTTAAGTTCATAAAAAATAAATTATAAATAATATTTTTATTGACATACGAATAAATAGAAAATATACATTCAAAATACTTAAATACATAGTATATAAAAACTTAATAAGTTATTTTTTATCAGCTTCTTAAAAATGTTTATGGATCTAATTCTTGAAGATTGAAAGGTAGTTACAATTTACTCTAAATAATATATTACATTAAGTAAGAGATTTTTCACAAAATTCTTTCTCACTTTCCGTCAGCGTAACTCGCTAAAGTTGTAACAAAGAAGTAAGTGGAGTGTGAGTAATGCAGTTCGACTGCATTAATAAACCCCGACAAGTTTTTTGGCAACAAAGTTTCTGTTCGCTAAAGACTTCAACGTTGATTCGGTGGTTTGTTTAATGCACTTCTTGGAAAACAAGAGAAATTTCATTTCAACTAAGTTTAAATGTAAGTAATTTCGAAGCATTGCGTATTGGGAGGCGGAACTTAACGTCGTGCTTTCCTTGTTACCAGAGGGAAGTAATGAAAATATTTAAAAAAAAAGTAAAGCTCAAACGCTTTCGCCTCGCTTACCTCGAGCCAGTATTCTGGTCAATTTTCTATTAGACTAAATTCAACCCAAAGTACGTTAGGGCAAACAAATTGTTGGGTAATATTTGAATAAGAATAGACCATTTCTCGCTCACTAATGTGTTGGGCGGAAGGGCGGGCGGCCGTCCCTAATATCTGTTTTATTTTTTCCGGATTTGTATGAACGAGAACAAACAAATAGTCCCATTGTGGGCGGCATCATGAGAGATGTCATTTTTGTGGAGTTTATGGTTTTATTTGTCGCCGGTTGCCCCGTTTTGGTTTCCAGTTCAGGTAATTTCTGAATTGTTAGTCGTTGTTATTGTTAGATCATTTTGTATTATTAAATTGGGTAATATTATAAATAAAGTATATGAGTAGACATTTAAACACAGATTGGAACAGTCAGGAATGTGTCTTAATGGAAATGGTATGTCTGAACACTCGGTTCTCAGAATCCCTCTCCTGCTAAGTGCGGGATACAGCGTGAAAATAAAACAAGGATAACACACATATAGATATTCCATATAATATTTTGAATGAAGGTTTTGTACCACGCCTTTTAAACAGCGTATAATTATCAAAGAGAACATGGATTCTAACAAAGCTAAAGGTAAAATAAGTAAATACTATAAGTATATAAGTAAGTACTATACTATATTTACATATTTTATTAAGGTAGACATTTTAAGAAAATTCTAAGCATATGTTTTATTATAAATTTATTTTGCTTACTGTTACTCAAAAGAAACTGGTAAACGATCTGTATCGGGATAAAAGGAATCGCTTACCACGTTCCCTTTCAATATTTCCCAATTTGATTTGGTATACGCTTCTCCGAGACAATGGAAAGTAATCGACGGTGACAGTGGAGGGGGGCAAATTTCGTTAAAATAAAAGCGCACAGAGAACGAAAGATATAGCGCCTACGTGGTCGCCGTGAGACCCCGGCAACTCCGACAATAGAGAATTGGAAAAAGCTTTTATAATCCGGCACGTGACTTACATGCTCAAACCGCGCCGTACATGCTGCATCGAGACTTCGGACTCTCGTAACTCTTCCAAATATATTGAATTATGATGTTCCATACCCTCAGAGTGTTTGCTACTTCCATTTGTTCAGTTTAGGTGCTCATTCTCACATCCTATTTCCATAACCTCATTTCATTATTCTGTTCAATCAAATTGTAGCAACGTCCAAATATAACTGTTTACCAATGCATGGAGCCGGCAAAATTATACTCAACGTGATCGAAATACTGTATTACCTATACGGATGATCTACGTATAAAAACCGAGAGCTATTCGCCGGTACAAATAAAGGAATTTTAATATATGTATCTATTTTCCTCTGGCTTTGTTGTCCCGATACATTTACGACATTATTACAGCGGCGCGTGCCCTTATATTATAAGCAAACGCAAACAATTTGGCCGTGTTTTACATAATCTTTCCAAATTGGATATGAATAAGCGACGTCAGGTGCGCTCGTTCACTTGCGTTTCTACGGTGGCATTGCCCACGGATCTGATATGTTCTGCTAAAATTCAAATATCGAAATTAGGGAGGCTTATTTGTGCTTATTGGAAATATGGTTTAGATCACATTATTTTACTAAAGGAAGTGTTGTAATATAATTTTTACTATTAATTATTTCTTTTATATTAAGACATTGTTTATTAGATATTAAGAAGTCCAAACTCCTGGCACTGTTTTAAAGGTTAATGAGAAATTGCAATCAAATCTTTGCACTTTTCTTTTACGAATTATATCCATATTATAAAAGTCCTTATATACATATCCACAACTCTCATCATAGATATTTTAAAATCTCTTAAAGCTATTTCTTAATAAGGTATTTGATACATGAAATATTTTATTTAATCCAGAATATAAACATCATACTACATATGTCGGTAATATTTAGCCTCTAACTATTTACAACGATGTCCATATTCATAATTTCATTTCCTGCCTTAAAATGGTAATATCTAGACTTACGGTATAAATATTACCTTTTATAGATCAACACTTACTCGAGCCTCACGCTCGAGCAAGTGACGGCCGCGAAAACCCTGACATAGATTTCGAAGAAATGTCCAACATTAATCATTCATATGTAATTAATTTCTACTTCCAACCTACAAGGAAGGAAGCTGTCCATTTATTATAAAATGTTTGTTATTGCAGCTATTGTATCTGCGGGCTTTGTAACATACTTATAGTATTTATTTTGTTACTGCATTGGAAAAAATTGGAAGACCGATTGTTAAATTTGTAAACATAAATTATAAAAATCTTTGTTTTATTTATTTTAGAACTAAATAGATATTATTATTTTAACTATATTATGCCTTTTAAAAATTTTGAATTTGAGTATCGGGGCTCAACGTCGCGCTTTAGTCTGTTTTCAGAGCGAGAAGGAGTCGAACTGTTTTATAAGCTTTTGTCATTTTTCACTGTAGCTCGCATTTTACGCCGAATTCTAAAGAAATTTCGTGTCGAGTGATGGTAACCAACACCGCGAATTGCCTCATTACCAGAGCGAACTCTAGTGGGAATCGAATCCACAACTGTCAATATTAAGTGAAATATTTATAATTACAATATTTATTTTCAAAATATTCTAGAATAATTAAATCACATGTAAAAATGTAAAGTATCGTACCTGCGCTACGCATTGTTTTTATTTTTAAGAAAAACATTGTTTTTTTTTATTATATTATTTCCTATTTTCGAATATTTATAGGCTCAAATAGTAGCAGATTTTTTTTAAGATCAATAAATTGCAAATATTTTAAATACAACCCCTGTGAGAATCAAATATTTAGCCGTAGTGAAGGTACTTTACAATTGAAAACACGATGACATGTTTCAGAACATGCAATATATATTTATTGAAAATATATTTGCTCTTTAAACGCTTATACTTTTTCCATTGAAATAAGCAATCAACTTAAACGACAACTTGTTAAACATGCGCGTTGTTTTCATATAGATATGAAAAATGCCCACTGGAATTGTAAATATTCTACTTATGCTGCCTTTCCACATTACGTAAATAAATTAATTTTGTACAAAAAATATGGTTCAATTATATTTTTGTTGTCAGTAAAATCTTTAAAACATACAATACATTATTATTTAACTTTATAGAAAATAACAATGAAGGGAGTCACTAAGATCTTAAAATATGAGTAACAAATATATAAAAACAATTCATAAGAAAGAAAAATAAACAATATGGAATAAAAATGTTGAATCGACAGACAATCGACAATATATATATATATATCACATTGCCTAGTAAAAACCTTAAATCAATAAACTGTGTCATCACGTACATATGGAACATAAAGTTTGTATTACCGGACCTTTTTAGTATGTGATCCTATATACTGTGTACAGTGCTTAATGGATTTGCCAATTTTTATACTGTGTTTTAGTAACACTCATTGAAAGTACATACTTTTGTGATTATCCTTGAAGCAATTGTAGGCGGATGCTAAAAATATTTTGTAACATTTTAGATATTTCTTTGTATGTAAGTCTTACATGTATATGGTTCGATGCGAGTTAGATAATGTGATTTAATATAGTAAAGCCTTCTTCGATAAAATATATATATGTGGTTAATACTCTTTCACTAAATTTAAAAAGTAAAATAATATGGAGACATTTTCTGAGTTAAAATCGAACATATAAGCACAGTTCCTAACTGTTCCACAAAGACACGTATATAGGTCACCTATTTTTATATAATCCATTATATACTCCACATAAATGTGTATGTGTGTGTGTGTGTGTGTGTGCGTGTGTGTGTACGTAAAATACATTTAATAAAAACGACGTAAATACGTAACAAACGTCACAGTCTGTGATCCCCGTAACTACAAACTATATTGTGCACGAAACCATGAATTTCTACTAATTCAACAGAATTTTTTTTTTTACACGAAATTGCCGAACGTTGCAATAGCTAAAATAGCCATATTTGGCGAAGCGTGGGTTGTCCGCGTGACATGAAAATAAAATTGTATTTTTTTGTGTCACGCTTTTGAGTTTGCTGAGTGCGTGAACCGTATTGTGACATTCAAATTAGTTATTAAGAGATCAAATTAAATTGTGGGATATTTGTTTAAATTTATAACTGCTTAATATTGAACCTGTTACCTGCGCTGATCATCAAGAGCAAAGGTTGATAAAATGATATCTATCAGAATATTGCGGAGAGCCCCAAAATCGAGATAAAAAGGTTTTCAATTACATTATACCAACAACAAAATTAACATAAACCTCTAAAACCTGCACATACTTACCATATATACATAAGCAAATATTCACTTGCAATCTTATTATATTACATCTTGAATTCACCAGCTATTCGCAAACTACCCTCAATGGTCAATAGCACCACGATTAGAGAAACAGAGAGAGCCGTACAATAGAAAATTTCCATATCGAATCGTGAATCTTTCTCGATCCCTCTATTCCATTTGGATAGAGTATTTTTATCCGAAGCAATAAATGACTGATCCATGCATAGGGTAGCCCGGACTTCCAATTTATCTCGTCAGGAACATTCCAATTATATTTTTTTTCCAGCAAATAGACAGCCGGCTGCCGGACATGGTATGAACACATTCATTTTGAGTGCCACCGCTCCGGTGGTTTCATTTGCTCTTGCCAGCACAATAACAAGCTTCGCTTGCGCTAAGGATTATTATTGATATTTTATTAGTTTGAAATAACTAATTTTTATTTTTTTTAATATGTTTAATCTAAGTAAAACATATAAAAAGGTTAAATACCTTTTAATAATTTTCCAAATTTGTAAAGACGTACAGCTGGTATGGTTGGCGGTGTTCAAAAAATGGTTTTTGGCTCTGTCTTAGAAATTACTTTTTTAAGAAATTACTTAGATTATTAAGAAATTACTTAGCATTCCATAATTTTACCGAGCAAGTGCCGGGAACATCACGTTTCTAGGTGAGGAATTTAGAACAGGATTTGCAGCCTTGGTGTCAATTTAATTCCTTTATATTTTATTTTTCTAGTACTACTGAATTATTACAGCTCTGGACATGTTGAAATCGTTGAGTAAGTTATAGAGAAACAGAAATATGAAAAGAAAAGTATAAAATGATCTATCACCGCATCCCCTCACACGCGTCTACCTCACAAATAGTATTATATGCCAAAAGCGGGATTAAATACATGTGACTAACTTGCATTGCGATTAAATTAATTATATGAAATTATAGTAATTATATTAATATCCTATTATTATATTTCTTGCCAATTAAGTATTAATAGTGAGTAAATTACGATACTAACTAATATTAATTGGTTTGATCTAATTCAAATTACTGGTACTATGCATGACTGCTTATTAAGTTAATCGAAGCGTATTTGGATAGAAGGGTTTTGTTGGGCTGCTATGTGCTGGATACAGCGTAAAATTAAAAAAATCTAGGTACTACATAATGAAATGTTACAAAATTATTATTATTTATGGGCTATTTATAGAATGAATAATTTTGGTGTAGATTTTCTAATAACATAAAAAATATAATTTATCCTGTTCATTTGGAATATGTAATGAAGCTACGAAATTATGAGTAATTTATGCAAGAGGAAAATTTCTTAAATGTAGGCATCTTTGTATGAATATAAGATCCAACGATATACACAATATTGCCGTTGAATATTTTTTTACTTAATTTGAATGTGTGGCTTTAACTGAATTTGAAAACTGAATTTTGCCATACGCGAGTACGCAATATTATGCAAAAAAATCCTATTTTTAATTTTAATCTTAGTGTTTCTACGACCAATAGGAATTGGTCAGTGTATATTTTATATTATTATATTTTTGCACTCAATGTAAAGAGGTAAAATTCTAAAAAAGTAAAAAATAAATCATTCAGTTTGTGTAATGCCTACATACCTTTCTGAGGTTGAATAATCATTATATAATATATGAAATTGGAGGAAAAAAAATGTTTACATCCGCTGCTGTATTCAAAATCATAGGCACTCGACATTATAATTGGGATACGCGATCTCGGCGTGGAAACGTCCGGTTTGAGCAAATCCTATTTTATTACGCTAATAAAAGGCAATCCAATTAAACCTAGAGTTTTTATACGGTCGGCTCTCAGCTGTACAGCACTCGACTCGAGTGCTGGAATGCGCCTCAGGTTCTCAAC
The DNA here is from genome assembly GCA_037355905.1 of Heliconius aoede. Lineage (NCBI taxonomy): Eukaryota > Metazoa > Arthropoda > Insecta > Lepidoptera > Nymphalidae > Heliconius > Heliconius aoede. The sequence continues at coordinate 33,790 of JBAIZZ010000289.1, forward strand.
GTAACTGTTGCTGGCTTGTATAACTTTAGAAAAATTTTAAAGTAGTGACGCTACACTATATTACACTACTGGACTGCTTTGATTCTTAGTGTAACTTTGGTATATGTTTAATTCCCAAAAAGTCATTTCGTCGCGTATTTTGGTGACACTGGCTTTTGCTTTGTAGACTTTTCTAGCGAAGAGATAAACTGTGATGAAGCGTCAGATACAATGTGTAGTATATTACATGAAAGAAAGTAAAGTTCGATGTTGGCTTCTGTTACTCTATCTATTTAGAAATTTGGGATGTTGCATTTTTTACTACCTGCAATATTTTTTTAAATTTGTACAATATTTAGGACCATTCGTTATGAAACTTACCATACCACGTGAAACTGAAAGAAAAATTAATATTGAAGTACTAGAAATTCATATATTACTCTAAGGCTATAAAAATGTTGTTATATAGAAGAATAAAATGAAATGTCGTAGTTGTAAGTCGTTGTCGTCCATGACAGCGAAATTGCGGGTTAAAACACGTGTATCTACACGTCTATATATAAACTGTCGGTACTGTCTGTCTGGTAGAAAGGGTAACTCACAGCCAAAGGTCAACGTAGCGAGTTAACGATGCATCATTTCGGGTGTCTGGTTTCCGTCTCGATTGGGCTCTACCATCTAGTACTGACTGCCTTTTTTACTTATCAAAAATGCCTTATATATATATATAATGCATACATATATGCAGTAATTGAGACAGAAAAATAGTATCTAATAGCGAGTTCAATTTCTCACAATCAAATACTTGGTTATACCAACATTTCTTCAGATTAATTTCACTGAACTTGTCAATCTTAGATACCACCAGTGTGTCCTGGCTTTTTATGGAATAAATCTATTAAAAGTGTGCCACGAAGATTAAAACAATAAGGTAAACATATTTTCATAGTCAGAGCTCATTAAAATTCATCATAAATGTCAAATGCATATTCGACGAAAGATGGTTAAGAACAAGCTGCGTCACAATGCTGCCAAATATGCGTCATAAGGCACCAAAAATATAATTATCATAATCACGTTAAAGTCGTTTTTTTTTCCATTTTCAGTTTCACGCTTTATACAAAAAATTTTATACGTTCTCTTAAATACTTGAATTAGTACAAATACTAATAATTTGATGCCAGTCGTAGAGTAGGCGTTGTGGGTTTTATTTCCATCTAAGAAAATTAAATATTTTCATTTCTTCACTCTGGTGTCGGGGCAAAACGCGGAGTTGAGTACCGCAACTCAACACTCAATGTCTCTACAACACTTGCGGGATACAGCGTGAATCTGAAACACAAGCCAAATTATATTTTTAATACATACTAAAATAATAATTAAGCAAGCAATTGAACGAAGTAGATCACGTAAGTTTATTACTTAGCCACGACAAACACATTCGCGTAATTTTTATTATTTATTGGATATACAATATTTGTTATTAACAGTCGAGAGATATAACAATTTTTTTATGGTAACTCGTAAAGTGTGATGAAATCTCGTTGATTAAAATATATAAGAGTAGAGCTCGAGACAACTATTAAAAGGAATTAAGTAAGCAATTACGGCAGCCAGAGACCCGTCGTGATATTTGGGAGGAAATATTTCTAAGTCAATTAATTGGGTCTATTACATTGGAAAGAATACCGGTTCTTGTGATGTTAAATTTTGATCAGGCCATTCGTAGTTTCCTAGTTCTTGACATTTTAAAATGAACAGCAATTATATATTTATTTTTTTATTAAAGTATATTATATTTATTAAAGTATAACGGTACAGTGCAAATATATGTTTAATTTTTTAACTACGCACTAGATTACTGTTCTGCTGGTAAAAAACAAATAGTAATTCTATTTATAGAAACAAACTAAAAACAAAAAAGAAGCCTTATATATCCTCATATAATTCACATGTGTCATATACATAATAATCAAATCAAAAACACTTTTCTTAATAGTTTTAAAGTAACGTCAACGATAAAATCATAATATATTTAACGTACGCACTCAATAAAGAACGTATTTTATCGTTTTTAACCCAATTATTAAAATCGCAGAGCGCTCCGAATAAAAGTATTATTCGATCCGTTGATTGTTCGTCGCAGTTAAGCGCAGTCGTTGCTTTCAATATTAATCATATGCTGTTGTCGGACTTGACACTTCCAGCTTTAGTTGAAACGCGAAACGGATTTAATAATGGAAACAAAGTGTTTTCCAATAAAACAAAAAAACATTAATTAACAAACGATTTCTTTTAATTGTCTCAATTGATGATTCTATTCATTGTGATGTATTGTGAGCTTAAATTTAGTTGAGTAATGGATGATGGATGGATAAAATGATAAGCGAAAAATATGTGTTTTATTTCTTTTCATTTTGTCTATATATAAAAAGATTTTTTTTCTTTTATTATATTAAAGTTAAAATTTACTTCATACTTACTAAAATGATATTTAAGTCTATATAATATAGATAGAATATGCTATATTATAAATAAATATTACTAATTTAGACAGTGAAGGATGTCATGGCATAATGGTACAATGTTTGACTGGAAACTCAACGGTTTTGAGTTTTATTGCCAGATAAAGAAATGACAAAATAGTGTTCGTATCTTAGGTCTAGTAACAGGACAAATCGTGACGCTGAATTCTGGCAATTAACACGTAATACTCGTATCTCGAAAATTGGGCGGATTGTGGTAAACAGAGTGTCTTAACACTATATTTCCTCTACCTACCCATCTGTTTACCGGATACAGAGGTGAAGCTAAAGAAAAATGAAAACATTATGTAGAATAACAAGCAAAATTCAAATGATTTTTATATCTTTCAGTAGAAGCTATCAAGCGTTTGAGTTACACGAGGTGGGTTTTAGTGATATAAATTACCCCTAAATCACCGGCGGCTCATTTTCATTTGTATTTTATGTACCAGCCCATAAAATTGGAACATAAAATGGAATCATGGCATATAATAGTGAAGCTCGCAAAATTAAAATACATTAACTTAATCAGTTTTAATGTACATATACATACGTGCAGGGGCTCAACAGCGTGACTGTAACGTGACGGTAGTGGGTTCGATCCCCACTCTTAATACTAGGTTCTGTTTACTCTGCTATATACGGGATACAACATGAAGGTAAAGGAAATAATATTTTTATAAGATAGACTGAATGTTCTGATAGCTTCACTCTGTATCCTACAAGTGGCAGGGTAGGCAGAGAGAATTTAGTGTTATCAGTAAGATCTATGTTCTCCACTTTTTTCCATATTTTCGGGGCAGGAGTGACGGAACTCATTGACGTGCTTTGTTCTTTTACTATATATAACCAAAGAAATAAAAACATTAAGATTATAAAAAATATTATTTCCTTTAGCTTCATGTTTAGACACTCCGTTTCCTACTTTCCGCTGATTTGTCGAGGCATTGGGTATTGAGAGGCAGAACACAACGTCGGGGTTTTATTTTGCCTTGGTGCTCGAGCCAATAAATTAAAATATTAATAACTAATTATTAATTTTACCTGAGTGAGGATCGAACCCACAACCGTCGGGCTACAGTCACACCCATGCTACTGCGCTGCTACGGCCTCAATTAACAATTATCTATACATAAAAAAAAATGATATTTACAGCTACTACTCTTGATTTCTCGACTACATTTTTCTCGAGCACAATGTATTTTTAAGAAAAAAATAAAATAATGGAAAAAAAATAAAAATTATACATGTTCACCTTGTATGAATATCCAACAAAAATTTTACATAATGCGTCATAAAACTACGTCACTATAGCTCTATAATTATCTCTTACAATAAAATATTAATTTCCACAGCGTTAGGGCTATTTCTGTGAGTAGAATAGTTTATATAGAATCTAAAACTATATTTATATAGTGATAACAGTGAATGTTAAAGGTTTAATCCGCCTCACTAATTGCATCCCGACTGCATTCATTGTCGATGCCCGACGCGAGCCTTAATGAAGATCTTTTAAATACCCAGGTTCACGTTAAACCCGAAGCAATTTTAAACTTTCTCCTTCTCCTCTTACACAAAGGGAGCAGTTGGTGAACTTTAACTACTTTTAATTATTGCTGATAATTAATGTAGTCATTGAATTTATTTATTGCGTTTTTTTTTTGTATTGATTTTTATTTTTTCTTTAAAAACGAAAAGGACATTAGGTATATTTCTCTTTTTTCTTGTGTTTGTGTGTTTTCTTATAGTGTGACTTGAACAGCAATTTGAGTCAAAATTTTGTTATTTTATAGACGTTAAATTTATTCTTTTACACATCATATTGCCTTTTTGAATTCTATTATTTATTTTTGTAGTAGGGTAGGGTAGGGGAGTCTATTATTAAGAATACACCCCCCAGTTTCCGTCGAATTCTGATGGCATTAAGTGTTGAATGGCGGAACGCTACGCCGTGAATAAGCAATTTTTTACGTTAAATCCAAAAATTATAAAAGTTTACATAAAAATTTACATGTTCAACTGAATTAATATTGAAGTTCAAAAATTTAATTCAGTACATGTATAATTTAACATATGATCTTTTAAATGACTTGTTAATTCTTATAAAAAAATGTTATAGCCTTCTATAGGTCGCTAGACAAATATAATTTACGCATAATAATTTAAATTATTTTATTCAATGCTAAAACATGACGAGAACATTGATTAATCACGTGGGAGCTCTTTGAATGACAATTTTAACGATTCGTCAAATGAATTTTAATTTTTGGTACGCACTTTAAACTAATTAATTTTTTTAAAGAATTAATTAAAGACAATTCAAGATTCGAATCCGTCGTGGCGCTGTGGCACAAACGCGTGCTTTTTTATTTCTTCACTTTGGTAAGACAAAATGCGGCGTTAAATAATAAATACAAAAACTGTTAACATTAATAATATGAATGTTTTAGATATATGTCGTGCTTAACGAAGATCGATACTAGATTGCTCTTAAAATATGCACAGAGCAGACCGGACGGCGTCATGATAGATACATTAAGTCGCTCGGGACAAAGGCGGAATATCCAAGCGAGATAATCCTTGTAAATAATAATATTATAAATTATAATATTTTATCAAAGTGCTACAGCTCTTTTCATTTCTAACAGCCAACATGTATTAAAAATTTAACAGTTTTAACACCTTATCCCAACCTTATTTTCTATTCCTTATTTAATTCTGCTGAATTCTTGAAACATTGCGTGGTGAATAGCGAAATTTAACGCCACTCTCACGCGATACCAGTTAGGTATTTCTTCCCACGAGTGGGAATCTAAGCCACGACCGTCGTGTTTATACGTAAAATTATAGGGCTTTTGAACCTTATTTTTTAATTCTAAATTATAAAGTGATATAAGATATAGTGTTAAGGAGATTCAAAAGGATAACTTCTACATATATTTAATGTTGATATCTAATATTATTGTAATGACCGTGTCTGTCAACGATCTAATAGCCAAAAGCCTCGACCAAACATCTCAAGAGGTTATGGCTTAACTTTTGGGTCAAGAACCGGATGCAGACGGCAGTCTTACTTGAAAGTGCGCGCTGTGTGAAGACTTCTCCCCTTGAAGTCTTTTAGCTACCGATGCCGACATCTTAAAATTTTATCTCGATTTTGTGATTTTCATATTTGCATTGTTTTTTAAACATATCCGATCATAGTAGGTTTTGGCAATATGACACTTCAACTAACTCGATGCCATTAAAAGTTCATGTTAACATTTTATTTTAAAACGAAAAAAAAAAAAATATAACATATAATAATATATATGGATAACTTATTCAAAACAAGAATATCTTCTACACGTATACAATAAGCCTTCAATTTTACAACTCAAGCGGAAAATACGATATCTTGAGAGAGAGCATTGATGAGCGTTTAAATATTCATGGAAATGCGACGCTTGATGCTCTTACCAGTAGCTCCTCTACAAATGACTGTCATGGATCAAAATCAGACCCGAGACAGTCGGTACTGTCGACGTATACTGTATAAATAAGTATTTAACATATTTGAATATTGATATGGTGTTTTCAATGTAATTGTATTATATTATTTTGTGGTTTATATAAACATAATGTGGAGATCTTTTTTTTGAACTCTTAAATTACAGATTTTAAATATATTATAGCGTATAAGGCATAGAGTTACGCCACTTAACACCCAATGCTTCAAAAATATAGTGGAAGTGAAGTGTCTTCGTAAGAACAGTCTCAACACTAGATTCCCAGGATCTCTCCACCTAACCTGCTATTAAATTTGTAACTAAAAATCTCCTCTTAAAAAACAGAAATGTTATTAATTTTAATTTCAATTAGAAATAAAGAATTAATATGGAAAGTTTTAAATGTATTGTAGATTTTTATTTAAGTACTAATAATATCAGTATCAATAGTCGAGGACGTTTATAAGTGAAATCCAAGAACCTCACTTGGGCGAACATTTATATTATATTCACTACCTGTCATGATGAAAAAGGGCAAAGCTCCTTTAAATTGCAGGACATGCGACAAAACTCGAAGATAGATTATGTTAAACTAAGTTTTGTCTTCTTACTCTGCTAGGTACTACCCGAAATAAACAGCGAAGTAAAAAAAAATATTCTTCAAAATTTTGTAGTACACTGAGGCCAGTCGTGATACAAGAGCACAAAGTGTGGCTGTTAAACCGATTGGTTGTGGATTCGAACCCGTACCAAAGGAGATGATATACTTGTTTAAATTTATATTACCATTTCTTCCCTCTAGTGTAGGCGCGGCGTTGGCTTCTGCCACTCAACACGCAGAATTCGGCTGTAAGTGGGGAACGCAGTGTCTTAATACTAGTTTCCTGCCTACCCTGCTGTGTGCGGGATACAGCGTGAAGCTGATTTATTTTATTTTATTTGCTTTTTAACAAGCTGTTAAAAATGTAAGTAAAGACAGCGAAAACTTATTATTACATTTTTGAATTAGAATTTTTGGATTATATTATTAAAGGGAAAACAAGTCACAGGCAATAAACGCCCTTGAAAACAATTTATTCGTAATTTAAATTTATGTAACGTTGTATAATATTATCATGAATATTTCAACAAGATATATCTAATCTTATCAGGGCTTAAGCTTATCTTTAAAGCTCTATTAATCTACGAGTATTTACTGCTAAAATATTTTATTATATTTGTGGATTTTATGATTTTAAATTACTGGATTTATTTAAGAGATGTAATGTTAACGATTCTCTTAAGAATGGTTTTAACGCTACGGTTTTAGTAATAGTGTACTTATATATATAATACTTGAGGATATAATTACTTTCGTTTCGTCGCTCTGGCAGATAAAGCTCGGCGATGAATTTCATCACTCGGCGTAAAATGTATTGAAATTAATACAAAAGTGAAATTATAAGTGGAACTAACAAAGGGTCTCGACAAATCAATATAGCACTCGCTAACGATCTGTAGGGGTACAGTACAGATCGTCCATGTCCATGTTGAAACACTTATAAAACATATTCATATATATTGCTTACATGTTTTGCATCAACAGAAAATATATTTCTTCTAGAATAATTATTTTCTAGGTATTTTCTCAAAAACCAAGAACAATCAATTCAGTCTAATTCTATGTGTTTGAATAATAATTGTATACATAAATAAAAATACAGTGGTTTTGTTCTTCAAACAAAATATGTGACTGCTATATAAAATTCGGCGAGCATAATAATTAAGTAACAGGCAGCAGACTCAATCAAGGCTGAACCCTAATAACTGGAGATTGTGCAATACGCCTTGTTCCAGTTACTCAACTAAACCTAAAGTCAAAGTACAAATTATTTAGGGCTCGTGTATCTTTATATTATGACAGTGCCGCAGATTTGTTCGTAATATTTTGTAAGGAATTTTACATTGCTTCTGTTGTTGGCCTTGAGCGGTGAGGTAACATTTAAACACTAATTGTTAATTGAATTAAAGTAACCTGGACATGAAAAGGTAGGTTAATTAAATTATTTCATTAAGGTATATATGAAAAAAATATTATTAGAATTGTTTTAATTAATTAATTAGTAAAGTGGAGAACGGGGATGTGTCAATGAGAGGTTTTAATACTAGGATCCATCTGCCTACCCTGCTATATGCGGGATATAGCGTGAAGCTAAAAAATACTATTCCCTTTTTATAATTTTATCATTTATTCAATACAACAAAATATCTAAAGAAGTAAGTACTAGTTTTTTTATATTTTTAAGGTAACCTATAATAAAAAGATATTATGTCAATTCAAAAAAAACATATCTCTCTCATCTCATCTCATCAAATTCTGCTCCACATCATACTAATTACTGCCCTTACCACAATAATTTAGTAAAGTAAATATCACGCGAGCAATTTGTAGCCACTAATACTAGCTAGCGCACTAATTAATTTAACGTCGCTCTAATTACAGACCACCACAGGTATCTTAATCTGATACTTTTTAGTTAACGCACGCGCTGACACGAGCACGCGTAACGTACACGCATTATGTGAATGAGATGTTGGACCCGTTTATTTAACCCGCTCTGACGTAGTCGGAAAATATTTGGTTGCACGTGATGTTTGCGGGTTTTAATTGTGCACTAAGTCTATTTTTTTTTATTTTTAGCTTCACGCTGGATTCTGGACACACCTACCCTGCGTTAGGCAGACGGACCATAGTGTTATAAGACACTCTGCTTTCCTGCTCTCTGCCGAATTCTGAAGGCTTTGGGAGTTGAGTGGCGTAACTCTACGCCATACTTTGCCTCGAGACCAGAGTAAAGAAATGAAAATATTAAATATTTTATTTCCTCGAGTGGGAATCGAACTCATAATCTGTTCTTGACGACAACGATTGAACTTTTTTATTATCTCTTAAATGTTTTCTTTTGAATGGTCTAATGGATATAGCCCTCTATCATAATAGAAGGTATTTGCATATTTCAATGTTTGTTACGAAATCCAGTGAATTGTCCGTAGGAGTCGATTTCACAAGGTTAGTGCGGATCAGGAGCGCGGCCCTGCACCCATTCTACGCACAGTCCATTAAAACACTTCCGAAACTAACTATTGCTACTTTACTTATATGGAAATACTGCGAGAATTATTATTGGAATTTTTATGGAGATTTTAGATGAATATGGTGTCATGATTACAATAACGTGATAATTTGCAAATGATTTTTATAGTTCTTACAGTTTTTACAGTACTTGGAAAGTTCCAAGTACAGTAATAATAAGAGATCCTTTGTTACAGAACTGAAGCCTGACTGACTAACTAACACTATTTTGTCTTTCACCACAATTTGTATAATGTTTTTTTTTATTTCTACCCATTTCTATCACATCGGAACAAGCGATCGCGCTAATCTTCAATCAATTTTTAAAAAGAATAAAAAGCATAAAAAAGAGCCAACCCGTCAGTAACCATGTGTCATCAGTCATCCATCAACCGCCGTCCGTCGTCCGTCGTCCGGAATCAAAATATACCGGTATTTTCAATGATAAAATTGTTCATAACTAATGTACAAATTAAAATCTAATTTTTGAGAGTACTTTAACAACATTACCGTATTTTATATAGAAAGTTTCATGTGGTCACGATAGTTGAAAATAGAACAACTAGTGTATATCGGTTAACGTTCACGCGTAAATCAATTAGCATTGACAAACTGCCAACTTGTTCCACCGTGACAGCTCCATTAGGAAAAAGTTATATACATGCGAGCTTTTTTTTGCGTGTGTTTACTCTGTTTATATCACTGATAGGATAAGTTTTAATAACAACAATTATGAATAAAAATTTTGTATGATAATATTTATTTACCTTAGAGAACGCATTCCCGAGATGGCGGATGAATGGTTAAATCAACGTTAAGGCAACTCATAGTATAATAAAAACCAATATACACTTATTATGAAAGCAGAATCAAAGAAAATGAAGAATACTAGGTGTCCCTTAAACTACACTGGTGATGTCAATTCGAAACATGTTAATATAACAATAACAATTATATATTGATTATTACCAATTATATTTGAATTATATATTGTTACCTTCTCTATAAAACGGAAAAAGATATAATATGCCATTTCATCTAATTAAATTTGACTCCAGAATTATCGCGTTTGGCTCAGATGCTGATCTACTGCATCACGGAAGCCTCAATTAATGTATTAGATACATTATTCACAACTGGCTCGCTTCTCCTTGCGTTCAGTACAGTCTGGTTGACTGCGTGTTGTGGTGTAATTGTGGTGTACATTAATCATGTTGGACCAATAATTTGTGTCTTGATAAAATATTGACACACGCTGGAACGTAATCTGCAACCCCCGTAATGGAAGAAGCCCGGAATTAATAGTACATGATTAGATAATAAAAGACGGTTAAGTGCAAATCGTACTCAGCCACTGAGGGTTCTTTACCAATTTCAGGATTGCAGTACAACGTAGTATAGATAGATGGACAGACAAGCAACAAAATAATCCTTTAAATTATCCTGTTTTTACGTTTTGGGGTACGGAACCCTAAAAGCTGTGAACAACAACTGACTGACTTCAACTTCAAAATCTTTATATAAATTCGCCGTGTAGCGATTTTAAATTGTTAAGGTTATATTAAAGCAAGTATTTAAAAAATCCTAATCTTGATCGACAAAATTAAAAGACCTAACCTAACCTTAAAAGGCAGACATTCTTTTAAATGACCAAAGTAATTGGTACAATAGCTGTATACTCGTTTAATTTTATTAACACGAAAGACCAATTAAGTAAAAAGAAATAATTTTATGTTGTTCATAATTGTAAATGTTAACAAACTATAGTTTTTCGTTGATTATAAATTGTATGTATTATTTATCGATTTCCACATTATAGGTAACGGCTAACTATCTATTGTATCGTAAATAAGGTTATATAATAAAAAGCACTAGATTGTTTAATAATAAATCAATATAAATGGGGCTAACTTTAAAATTGTATGTTTTTTGGCGGTTAATGAATAAAACAACTCGAACTGCAGTACAGAGTACTTTAAAAATATTAATTTGTCAATGCCAATTTGTACAGACCGATACATTTAAGTTATAATAAAAAAATGTACTATCTAAAATATCTAACTATTATAATATATAATATAATATACATATATGATGATAATGATATACATTATCATCATATATGTATATATATATGTATCATTACATATATATATACATTATATATATTAATATCATCAAATGTTCCTTTGACAACTAACTAAATCACAAACTTTAATTCACCTTCATCACAATATAAAGCAAACGTATGTAGATGTGTGTCGGTCCAGATACACCCATAGTGCTGACATTCAAAACTTATCAAACGAGGTAATGTACGAGAATCCCCAATGAGTTTGAGGTAGAAGTTTATTGCTGACTAGCGGTGCGTCTTGATGTCGACTATGCCTTTGTGCTTAGTTATATTAGGTTTTGGATACTATAGGTCTTATTTATATAGTTTTATATTATTTGTTCCTCAAATTAATAAACCTCTATGTCATAATTATCAGAGATATTTCACTGTTTTTATTATATATATAATAATTTGTCATTAGATCTCGACGACAACAGGTTTTGTAATTAAATGTGTGTGTTAGATGTGTCTGAATAAAGACAGCTAAAGTTAAAAAAAAAGGTTTTTTTTCATTTATTATAAAGATTAAAAAATATTATTCGCCATAAAAGCTATAATCGAGTAAGAGAAATATAAAATGTTAAACATAACGTAAAGCGTTCTCTCCAAAAGCAATATCCAAATTATAAATTGATTTATATTTCTCTAACACAAAATCATCAAATAATTTGCCCATTCATTTTATTAGAGAAATCTTCAATAATAATCGTGCTACTTGATAAAATTAATTATCTATATTGCCGCGTCCTGCCCTTGACAGCTCTGAGAACTCCTTTTATTAGATTTGTTTGCAAGTCAGCAGAAATAGAACAATTGTGAGTTTTAGTTCTAATAAAGCATTGTTAAGGAAAACACGTCCTAATATTTCTTTGTCATAACATCATTAAAATAAAGTGAAAACATATCTTTCATTAATTATTCAAAATTTAAGAGAAGTTCGTAGCGCAGCAGTAGCGTCTAAATTGGAAATACAATTGTTTTGGATTCTATTCTTAGTATAAGAAATGAATTATTTTCATTTCTTTTCTCTCGTACTGATGTATGTCTTGAGGCGATACATAACAAGACAAAGGGTGGAGTTAGGTTTACATTATAGATTTTCATGAGTTTCATTTAACACGAAAGGTTGGGAATGGAGTGTCTTAACACTAGATTCCTAGGTTCCTTACATACAATCTATATGCGAGATACATCATTAAGCTGCAAAAAAAATTAAAGTGCATTTGAAACGAACACATTTAAAAAACATAAAATTTTAATAAGAGTTAGTTTCAAGTTTTAAGTTGTAATTTGGTATTTCAGAAATTACTTAATGGCACTTAAGAGGAAAATCTAACTAGAAACTAGGTGATGCCAGCCCCTTTGCAAATCGTTAACTTTTACGAGACGTTGGAGATTCCGATCGCTTACATCTACAATGTATATTATGAATACTTTTTATCTTGAAGCCTTCTGATATTTCACTTCATCCATTATTTTGCTTTTAAGAAAAATTGTATAAGCTTTACAGTTTTTCTTGTAACTCAAAAAAAGCTAAGTACCCATGCACTACGACTGGACTTTCGCCCCAAATTTCGTTATGAGAGGCGGAACTCAACATCGCACTTTGGTTCAGTCGAGTTAAAAAATGACTATAAACGCAATCTATTAACAATATACAATACGAGTATGTGGACCGGTTAGATTAATTGTCTGACAATATAAATAATATTGTCATCGATCAATCTATAATTACTGCCCTTCAGTTTGCCTACTTTGTAAGATAAAACTTATCAGCTTTTTATAACCAGTGATGATTGATAGTAGTTCAGGACGAGTCGAAGCCGCATGTTGAGGGTTCCGTACGAATTCTGAAATTAGTACGGAAACGGAATTGTAAGTCAACGAGAATAATGTACACAATACAATTAACAACATATAATACTGAAACCGGTAGGAAACGGTAAACTTTGACAAACTTAAGTTTGCGGACGTATGCACTAATTTTGTATAAAACAAACGACATCAATAAGTTTGTAATGTTTCATTTGCCGTGAAAATTTAATTAAATTAACTTACTGAATTTTTCGTTATTAGTATTGAAAATTCCCACTTCTTGCCGAATTTAATTATTGTACGACTATAGGAAGGCAGCAAAATCTGCACAAACTCTCGTATCTTTTGGTTGCATTTTTTAGAAGCTTAATTTTTTCTGTTGTTAAATATTTACATCCCATAGGTCCCATGGGTTCGGTACGGTCTGTGGGACCCTAATCCTAAATATTTAACATTAATCTTGAGATAAATGGTCTGGTCAGGCGGACAACGAAAATATCTTATAAGAGTAAATTTTTTTTTTCCTTTGATGTAGAAACCTAAAAAGGTTCAAGTATACACTTTATGAGCTTTATTTTTTAAGTTTTTTCACATAAAATTATTTATTTTTAATTTTTTTAGGAGGAGGTAGACCTACATGTGCGTTGAAGTGAAAATATCTTAAAAACCAATATTAAAATAGGTATACGTAAATTGTTAAAATAATCGTTTAAATACATTGTAACACGTTTAAACATACAGTTCTTAAATGTCGATGGTTGCAAAGTAATGTTACCATACTATTTTATAGCTTAACTATAAAATAGTAACAACTGACTTTATGCATTCATAAAAGTTAAATTGTTTTCATTTCTTATTAAGAATTTTAGAAAAAGATTACAATCAAATTAAATTAGAGTCAGTCGTGGCGCAGTGGCACAAGCGTGTGACTGGAAACGCGATAGGTAGGTTCGATTCTCACTCGAGGAAATTAAATATTTCATACTTTCACTTCTTCGCTTTGGTATCGAGGCAAAACCCGGCGTTGAGTGCCGCAATGCCTCCAGAATTCAGCGGAAATTGGGAACGGAGTTTTTTAACGCTAGGCACTGTCTGCCCACTTTCTCACTTGGATACAGCATGAAGAATGTTAGAATTAATTTTTAATAGATTTTTTTTTCAACTTACATAAAATTTACAGAGGAAATTAAATAAATATCTTATATTATATATCTCTTATACCTATATCATTCTATTTTTATTAGAAATTTATTTATAGTCTCACCAGGTGAAATGAAATAGGCCTGAAACTAATCTACAGAAGACCCATCACCACCGATTGTAATATCAAATGTACGAAAACCGATTAATTGGCCCAATTGTCTGGATCAGTTTGACAAGACACGAACGACCCAAAGACAAAGTTCACACGCAAAAGTCGCTCTTAGATTCACCCGGCGATTGGATTGTCTACCAGGCGAAGTTTGATAGCTTCGAGAAATGTAGTTAGATATGATAGTTCGTGTATGCGATGAATTATACTTCAAAAGCTATGAGCTATTCGAGACACGATATGAATTGCTACAAACTTCCCTGCGTTTACGATCTCGATTTGGTGAACTCGAAGGTTATCGATGCCGTCGAGATACTGACGCCAACTAACAAGTAGTTAGTGACAAGTTGATATTAATGTTATATAATACAGGTTATTATGATAATTGTTATCATGAGAATTTCCAAATCTTCCAAAGATACGAGTTGGAAGTTTGGAAAGGTTATAGTTTACCTAAACACGTAATTATAAGATATGTGAGTGTATATATATATATATATATTGTAACTTCAAATAATTGTCTTAATCTTTTAATCGTGAATTTATAAAATATGTTGTATTTAAATACTATTGTGTGTTACTAATAGAATTTATTTTGTGAAATAATAATTATGAGAAGAAGATTAAAATAAGCTTCACGCTGTATCCCGCACAAAGCAAAGTAGATAGAGACGACATAGTTTTAAGTCACTCTGCTCCCCTAGTTCCGCGGAATTCTGGAAGCAAGTTGAGTGGCGGAAATGGAAATATAAATTTGATTAATATTTTATTTCCTCGAGTGGGGATCGAACCCACAACCATTCGCTTTTTACAGTCACAATTTACGCCCCTACTCCAAGACTGATATGAATTCTAGATATTAAAAGTTAACAAAGTTTCTCTCAAATAATATTTTATTCAAGATGATTTCCTTCAACTTCAAGTTCATACATGCAACCTGAATTAAAGAGAAGTCAAGGAAGTTTTAACAAGAATAGACTTAACTGAAATCCTTTTCCCACAAGCAATACTTCATGATCATATCAGTCTACAGGATTTTCGGAGCCAATGGAAGAGTTGTAGAACAACTGCAACTTACTGAGACAGGAAAATAAAAATACTCGAAATGTAATGTATCTGCAGTTTCTCTTGTATTTTAGAATAAAAAAGTCATATTTTTCGGTCGCACTAAATTATGTAATAAATCAAAAAAAATGTCTATAATTTTCGGTAGCACCTCGAGAAGGTTTAATTATTATTTAATAAAAAAATATGTTTTTTGATCGTTTTAAGAATACTGACATCATATTCTACACAAGAATATGACTTAATTTTTACCAGAATTTGATACTTTATTAGTGAACTTGAAACAAATCCATATGCAGTCAACGTTAAGTAAGCACAGTTTAATATAGTTCCTAATATTGGACCTCACTCTATGGAGAGTTGCGGCACGTCCATTGGTAACTTTTTGAAATTATTATAAAAAATTATATAATTGAATTAAAATTAAAAAAAATTCAATACTCTATCAACGGGAAAGAAATTTGCATGTATTTTCTTAACTTTCAAGTATTTAGCACATTTTTTCTTTCTCTTTTGATTATTTTTACTTTAATCGCTTTCTCCTTTAAATTGTACTCGACAATTCACTTTTAAACTTAATACTGGTAACAAAGGAGGGCAAACTTGCTCGCCCTGCGATATTTCCCAAGCTCTTGATAACCGTCGAATGCTCAGATTCCAAGTTACGATTCACAAAAGGTAGATAGTTCCGTCCATTTCTTAATAAGTTTGCTGTATGTTTTAACGACTATAGAACGAATGAACGAAATATCGTTGTTTGTGACTTGTGGGTTGTGGGTACGGAAAATTTTTGGAGTTTTGTTTATTTCAAGCTATGTCTTACAAATTTTTACTTTTTTATGTGCATTTTCAACAAGTCCTAATTGAATATATGTAACTTCAACCTGCTCTATTTTTTTATAAATTCGATATTGAATTAGAAAATATCAATTTCAGAAATATTGATGTTGTGGCGCAGGGGCACAAAGGGAAATTATAAGCGCGACTAGTTGCGAGTTCGATACCCACTCAGAGGAATGAATTATTATTTTAAATTTATATTTTCATTTCTTCGCTCTGGTGTCGAAGTAAAGTCCACCACAAAATCGGCCCGCTCTGCCTACCCTACGCGATACCAGTATAACACAGCTGTAATAAACAAGATCGTGTAATGACAAACGTGAGTTACGCTAAGAGGTGAAGTTTTCTCGATAACGGAGACGCTATACATTCAGCCACACTTGGTACAACTTTAAGGTATAGGTTTGAAATAACCTCTCGCGTGTACTTGGCTGTAACGCTGTACACGAACTCACGATGTAGGAGTGTCTCCTCGTAGTTGTGATATCTTACCGTTTAAAACTCCATAGAAAGCAAGTTTATAACTTATCCATATAAGAATAAAATTTGCAGTTTTATCTTGTTATGTAAACAGACATATGCTAGTTATGTTTATTCTATTTTTTGAACAACAACAAAACAATGCTTATTAGCTCTGTGTAAAAGTGCAATAAATTAATTTTGAAACTCTCTCATCTCTCCAGCAAACCTTTATCTAAAGGTATTGTAATTTATGACTGCGAAAAAATGACTACAATAAGTTTTATAGTACGGTGAGTACCTCTCTATTCACTTATAAATCTTCACTATCCAAAAAACTACAACTAAATACTCGTAGGAAGATTCTAAGTATGTGTTTATTATTATTTGAACTGCATTTTCATATGTTATATTTAACTTGTTGATTTTTTAAAAATATTCTGCTTATGCAGTATTACTGCAGTTTATATCGCTTATCTCTTAAAATGTCGTGTAGAAATTTTCCGGATCTGTTGAATTTGTCATAATCAATCATCTGACACATGACTTTCCCAGGCCATTACTTTTACTGAGCGTACAAACCTGTGTACAAACCCAAAAAATTCAATGAAGAACTGACTTTACTCCCCAAATGGAGATTGAACCAACAACATCGCTTGTTTAATTATAGACTTCTTTACTGAAACACAAGGTTTCTATTAAAACGAATTAAAAAAAATACACCATCGATTTGAATACGGTTCGCAGAAAACAGCAAACACGCCTGTAAAATGTTGTTACGTACGACACCATGGTGCATGGTGGGGAAGCGTATGATTCTTACGGCTTCAATAAAATTGTTCCATAAACTAAACTTTACAATTCAATAGACTTCGACCCTTTTTATCGACGTTGAATTGAATCTGCGAACGTAAACGAAATTATTATGTAGTAGATATCACTAGTTCTTCGCAGGATTGTATTGTGTAATTACTTGAAAAAAAATAAAAAAATACTTGAAATAACAAAAATTGTGATTCATACTGAAATAAAGTTATTTCAACGCACTAAGTGTGTATGGAAAACATAATTAGATATCTGATAGGTATATAAAGCATGTTCCGTATATTAAAAAGACCTAAAAGCCTATTAGGACCACTTAGCTATAAAATCTAAATATTTATATTATTCAATTGGGTTATAATTAGTTATAATGAATTTAAGAAACTATCAAACTATAGTAAAACATTCATTACTTAGTATTTTTTAAATTAAATTAACCAAATAATTAAAAGCATAATTTTATATTATTATAATCATAGTTACTAGAAATTCCTATTCACAGCACTAAACAAACTGGGTTTTAACTCCCATGAACTCTAGATACAATCTATCCATTTAATACAAGCCTGTTAAATATATTGATAGCGGTTTCCTTTATGCATTGGCGTGGGTTCGTACAAATCTCCGGCTCAGCCTCGCTTACATGCGGCGACTAAATTATTTCCTTAGTAGTGAATAATTATACAATTAAGCAAGTAGAATTAGGGTGCTTGATTTTTTAAACATATATTTGAAATAATCGTAAGGACATTTGAAGCTTTTATTTTTTATGAAGTGAAGCCCGTTGTGGCGTAGAGGAAATAGCGTGTGACTGTACGTGACAGGTTGTGGTTTCGATTCTCACTCGGGGAAATTAACTTTTCATTATTTTTATTTCTTCGCTAGTGTCGAGACAAAACTAGGTTCGCCAATCAACACGCAATGCTTTCAGGTCGGCGCTATGACTACCAGCTGAAAAAAAAATTAAAAATATGTATTGTTATTTGTTAATGATAGCATTTTTATTTGTTAGATTTTTTTTAGTAGATGGATCGGCCAATTAAATTAAAGTTTGATTAAAAACCAACTAAATGTGAGTTGGGCTCGCTTACTGAGGGTTCCGTATAAATTTCAGTTTCAATTTCATACTTCCCAGTAATCTTGAGAGAGATGTTGACAGATGGACAGGCGAGTAGAAAAACAAAAAAAATATCCAATAAGAGCATAATTTTTCTCTTTTGAGTGAATTAACTTTTAAAACGAGCTCTTAATAAAAGTTAATATAAAGTTTGAACGTATATTGTTAAGATGGAACTTTGCAAGGGGTTAAGGTATACTGATTAGAAAAGGACACGAAAAAGGTGGTGCTACCCAAATAAATTGGCGTAAGGGGGGTATAAAGATGGCAGCCCCCTTTGGCACTCAAATTCATTGTAAGTTTAACTTAGAAGTCGAAATCGATGATGAAGTTTGCTGGGCGTCCTTGCTTTATATTAAGTAGCGAAAAGGCCTATTGTTGACATCGAGTCCCGGGAAAAAGGATAGTTAATCCGGGGATAAGTAAGAAAAATGAAATGGGCACATCCATAGACCATTGCTTTTCAATGTTTTTTTTTCACTTTTAATTATAGAAAATGAAACTTCAATACATTACGTTCAAGTAAAAATTGTCTTTCCTTGTATTGAATGTAGTGTAGTAGTGTAATCAGTGTTACGTATTAAATATAGATTATATCGTTAGAATCTAAATAAGTCTCGATTATTTATGAAAACCACAAGGGTGAAGTCGCGTTCGAGATTATATTAATAAGCAAATAATATATTTAAAACATAGTATGTATGTATATGAAAATTACAAATGATTTTTAATCGATTTTTTTGATATCTTGTTTGGCATTAAAGGAATTTTCCTAAAATTATATTTATCAAAAGTCTTCATCTTTATTCCGCATTTAACTAGTGGTGGGTAGTTTTTTTTTTAATTTGGCAGCCTCACGTATCCTGAGCGTGCAACTATAATTATGCAAGTTTTATTGTTCAAAGAGGTGCTCCGACGCCAAACTGCTATAATTAAAAACACAAGGTATTCTCAAAAGCTACTTGCGTATAAAATAAGAATTAAACATTCTTTTACATTTAAAATTTAATTTTAATTCTACTCTTACCTAATTTAACCAGCATTTTTAATATTATAACAGGGCAAGTAAGAAAAAGACTGTGAAAATCATTACACTTTTTTTAGCTTCACGCTACACCGTCTCAAGTTGCACGTAGCAGGGCCTCCAAAACTCTACACAATATTATTACTTTTATTACTAGATATCTACGCAAATAGGACATATTTTTCTAATTACAATATATTAAGATAAAAATATTATAAGTATAGTAAAAAATAAAACCTATCCCGCCGAGGTTTGAGGCCATCGTAGCGCAGTGGCACAAGGGTATGACTGTAACGTCAAGGGTGTGTGGTCGATACCCACTCGAGGAAGTGATATATTTATTTACGTTTATAGTTCCATTTTTTCGCTCTGGTGTTGAGGCAAAGGGTGGCGTTGAGTTCTGCTACTCAATACCCAATGCCTTCAGAAATCGGCAGAAAGTGGGGAACGAAATGTCTTAACACTAGGTTCCCTATGCCTACCCTGCTGTGTAAGGAATACAGCGTGAAGCTGATTTTAAAACATATCACGAATGACAATGTGCGTCCTTAAAAGGTAGGCTGTACACTACTCGATAATATTTACAATATCTTGTATATTTTACGATATAAATCTAAATGTAATTAAAGCAGAAGATTTAGTATTTAAAATTACAAATACTTACATAATAATGTTATTCTATGATAAAAGGAATATGTTAAAAAATTATAATTCCAGTTCACGAGATAGATATCTAGATAAATAATAAGAATAAAAATCCAATTAATTTTCCAAAACACACCTCAAAACCCTCCTCGAAGGGAGGCATCCCGATTATCATAATGAAATTGCGAACAGTGTGAACTCAAAGCTATAAGAAAAATGGTAAAATTTGTGGCGTTAAATAATATCGTTAAACGTAAAGAAAAATGTTCCACCAGGATTGGGTGCCGCGCCTCTGAAATTGCAAGTCGTATATTACACGGGGAATTTTCAATTACGACAGTGCCGCGGTTTTTCATTTATAATGCGACTTTTAGGCTTCGGTCATTCGTAACTGTCATATCATAGACTAGACAATTGATAGAATCGATTTTTGTTCGATTTTTCAGGTTAAAGTTCTAGTTTTTCTTTTTTCGTCTATCTCAGTATCTAATGTTCTGTTTTTCGTTCGTTCTTAGAATATATGTGTTTGTGATATTGTGTGCTTCGGATTTGAATTTAAAGAAATATTTAAAATTTACACAAGCTATATAGCTAGCTATACAAGATATATATATATATATATCTTGTATAGCTAGCTATATATATATCTATATACTTTCATTAAGAGGTCTGGTTATAAATCTAAAGTAGGAAGATGATGTACGAGTTTAAATATTAAAAGAAAATAAATGATTGTAAAATATAAAATATTGTACTTTAGAGTAACTTAAATTGTGCATCAGATTTTCCTGCGATAGGCAAAAGTGACCTGGAATTCTAGTGTTAAGATACTCCTTACAATGAATTCTCTCTGCCTACTCTCTAAAAAAAAATCTATTCTAATGAAATAATTTTCAACTTCATAAATATTACGTCAACTCAATTTACCTGACGTATTTTAATAAAACTATTAAGAACTTTAGTCGTCACTATGAACGCTACAAGTTAATGCTTTTAAAGATAACATTTTGAAAGAGACACGACTGTTTGATTTCAGTAAAGAACTTAAATGGCTGCAAAACAAGTGTAATGGACAACTAGAGTGACGCGATTGGGTATTTTTGACTATAGAACAAAAACAATACTTATAAAAATAAAAGATCGATTCGCATATACATTGCGGTATTAAAAGGATTCTAATATTATTTTGTTAATAATATAAAAATTAAATTAAATTAGCTTCAGCATGGCAAGCATTGCATGTTTTGCCTCGATAACAGAGCGAAGAAATACAAATATAAATTTAAATAGGTATTTAATTTCCTCGAGTGGGGATCGAACCCACAACCAGTCGCGTTTACAGTCACTCTTTATGCCTCTCCGTCACGACAGGCTTCTACTACTTACTTCATTCTTATCATACGAATTTTATCACATTTCTTATACTATTATATTATAATTTATCGTGCGCGTAGAATTTATAGGTTCCAATATTGAGATTTCAAACCGATCACAGAACTCTTAAGGCTTCCAATATAAATTTATTGTAATGCAAATTGCATCTCTTTGTGACTCTGCCCCAGTAACGTTCAAATCCTTTCAGAGTTCGCTTTAAAGAGCTAAGCTTTTACTACGAATCTGTATTGAACGTAATATTCATTTTGTATAGCGTTTTATTAAATATTTTTATATTATTATTTTTACCTGCGTTGAGTGACAAAACTCGACGTCGTGCTATGCCTCCTAACCAAAGCGAGGAAATTAAAATATTAAATATTTAATTTCCCCAAATAGGAGACGAACCCACAATCTCGCGTGCCCCTGCACCACAATTGATCACCAATGTAAAAATAAATAAATCATATGCATGTCTTTTTACATAATTGCTATCCACATTATATCGATATTACTATAATTGTAGGTACTATCTCAGGCTCTGGTAACAACATAAATGTGTGGCGTGGAGTTCCTCCACTAATTACAATGAACGATTCTCGTAACACTAGGTTCTCTCTCTCATCTCTCTCTCTCTCTCTTTCAATGACTCTTGTCATCTCAAGATCAAATATTACGCTAAGATAGAAATAGATGTTTCTTATTATGATCACTGAGTTATATCTTCATTAAAATCTTACGATTGTCGGTTATTATTATTCGCATGCTTCAAAACATTTTTAATCACAATAAAACCAAAAATAATTCTTTTAATTTTATAAAACGCCAAGTTTCCGTCATCAGACTGTCTGGAGGAGGAAATTAAATCTCTTATCTTATCAGCGTGATGAAATCCTTCATCATTTTCACCGCTATTCTAAATTGAACGTCTTTCTTGGCTGTTTCGATTTAAGTCTCATTTAAGAGACGTCTCTGATCATCAGTTTATATTTTTTTAGATTCACGCTGTATCTCACACATAGCCGAATGTCCTGAACACTATGACACTTCAATCTTCACTTACCACCGACTGACGGGAGTCAATGCTAAAATAAAATAAAATAAAATTTTTAATTGTATTGTTGTTTAACACTATATGGATGGTAATCTAAAATAAATTATTTTTATTTATTTATTTATTTTTTAATGCCACACTATGGCTTGACACCTAAGCGAAGAAATTATGACTTATTATTTCTTCGCCCTGGTGTCAAGGGATTTATTAATTTCTTCTAGTGTAAATCGAACCCACAACCTGTCGCATTCACAGTTACTCGCCTGTGCCCATGCGCAACGAGTGGCCACTTGTTTTATATGGTCTTTGCACACAATTTAAGCTACAACACTAAGTTTTAGATCGAATGAAAACAGCGTCCGTCCCATTTTTATTCAAAGAACCAAGTGGCCATTAAGACGCGTTAAACTCACCAAGCAATCTCGCTACGTTGAATTTCAAAAATCTAAAAGAAAATGTTGCTTGAGGCTTATAATGCTAAAAACCCTTATGAAATAGCTAATTATGAGTTGTAAATTATATTTTGTACCTTCAAGGTGAATGAAAACTTCTTAATTATTGTAAAAAGAAAAATGTACTTTGCGTTTATACTTCATCGGACGGCAATATAATTAAAGTATAACTCGCCAGAGGCTTCGTCGAATACCATCGTCGTAGATATCAATAAATCAAATGGGGAAAAAATTGAGTTTGAATTGAAGAATAAACCATTTTTAAATTGATGTTAAGGTGTCGAATTGGTGAATCGAATCCACACACTACAGCGTAAACTACTCCAATGTAAAACTATTCAATGTAAAGTTCTCAAAATGCATTACAAAATAAATTAAAATGGGCATAAAATTGGCTGTTTTCGACTACCAGTGTTTACAAATCCAGTCTTTTACAAATGTAACGAGCTAACAAATAATGGGCCGCTTCGAGCAAATAAAAAATAGAGTAACTGTCCATATATTTTTGTTCCCATACATTAGCCAATAGCGTAGCATGTATCTACTGTATGTGTTCGTGATGCAGCGTGAAAAATAGATAGATATATTTTCTTTATAATACCTTACATACTGTGCTTGGGTTTCTTCGGGTGCTTGCGTGTCGAAATACTTAATAATTTTAATCAGCTTCACGCCGTATCCCGCATACTGTTAAGACACTCCCCACTTTCCGCCAATCTGGAGGCTTTGCATCTCGACATCAGACCGAAAGAATTAAAAAATTTAATATTTCATTTCCTCGAGTGGGAATGGAACCCACAACGTGAGTTGACAGTCACGCGCTTGTGCCTCTGCATCATGACTGACATCGATATTTTAAACGAGTCAATAGTTCTTATAATTATTGAAATCAGTTAAATTATGTTTGACCATTTCCTAAAATAAATATTTTGTATAGAAACAGTGAAACTTCTTTAACACTTTCCCACTAACAGTCCTTTTTACTGATTACATTTAGACTGAAATATAAATATAAACATACTTAAGCTATTATTTTTTGTATATAATATTATAATAGTAGATATAAAAAGAGGTACATTTAGTCGCCATACTTCAGCTACTTTATTGTCTTCATATAGTAAAGCGCGAACACCTGGCTCTACCCGACAAAATTAAAAAAGTTTACGTCACATTCGCTGCTTCGTTCATTAAAATTCTAACGGGTTTCGTTTTAGTATTTAGGTTGAAATGTGATTCACAATGAAGTTTCATCAACACTTTCGACCAACGTTTGAATGTATACCTATTTTATTTAAAATGATCTATATTAAAGTATGTTTATATGTGGATAATATGTGACTTCTATTCGTATGTAGAGCTAAATAAGACAAAAAATAAAAATTCTATGGATTTCTAAACAAAATTTACGAAAAAGATAATGATATTACATATTGCTTCCAAAAAATTTATTTTTTTAAATTTTATACATTAATTGCCCCTTTAGTATATTCAAAGAAATTAACAGGAATAAAATAAATATGAAAAGTATGTTGTGTATAGTACTACGTAGAGCAAGACAGAGATGGTTGTTTCGTAGTTAATTTCGGCTAGTTAGTTAAACCCTAGCAACTTTTTGAATCCAATCACGAATGCCACTGTTAGATATTTTCGAGTACACCCCAGGGTAGCCTCTACGCGCACAGCCCACACCAAACGACACTATGCCTAGCTGCACTCTAGATGATTTTATAACTGCAGGACCTCCGGAGTCGCCCTTAAATGAAATAAAATTATTATTAAGCAGCAGATTCTAATATATAGCCTAGGGACGCTATAGATGTGTATAACGATATAGGTATACTAATATACACATTTTAACTACTATATAAAAGCCTTATACAATTAAAACAAAAAAGATTTTGCCAAAAACCTCGTTCACGAAATCAATAATATCGTATCTCCTAGAATAGTTATATCCTATAACTTCACAGCAAAGGGAACCTGGGAACTTAGTGTTACGACAATCCAGTCCCTTTAAGAAACTTCCATTTCCCACTTTCCATCGATTCTGGATGCATGGCATGTTGGGGGCGGAAGTAGAGCGAAGTAAATGAGAATATTAAATATTAAATTTCTTCGAGGTGGCAGTTGCGCGCTTTTACCACTGTGCCACTACTGCCCTCAATTACTACTGGTCTTATTCCGTTGTTTATTATTAAAAAAAATATAACGCAAAACAGAAGACGGTTCGACGCTTAAAAAAGTATATTTAAATTGTCACCTGACAAGAATCTTTGCCTCCTTGCGGTACACCGGCACAAAACATTCTTTCTGTTAGCGATCTGTATTTTTTACGGCATTCATCATTCGATACCGTTGGTACTTCTACTGCCATTAAGGTATCGCTGGAAGCTCCGTTTTCCTGGAAATAAATAACTTTTAAAAGAGAAATTGTGCTCGCTTTTATAAACATGGATAAGAATATTTGAAAGGGGCTTCTTTTATTTTTAATAAAAACAAAACCGACATAAGAATTATTTATATTTTCATAAATTTTTGAAAATGATTGTGACTTGGGACAGCAAACACCACAGGGTGTGGGTTCGATTCTCACTCGAAGAATCGAATTAAGGAATATTTTCAATTCCTCTCTCTAATCAAGAATTATTCAGCGGAAAGTGGGGAACAGAAGTGTCGTAGGTTCGGCCTCTGCATACCCTTCTAAGCGCTGAACATAGTTTGAACAAAAACATCGAAACTAGTTGATATCATTTGCAGCTTCATGCCCTGTCTCATATAGCAGGGTAGGAAGAAAAAACTTGTATGTGTATAAACACTCACTTTCCACTCAATTTTCAAGATGACTGGCAGGACACCGCGCTTTGAGTTTGTGGTCTTACGAGAGTGCGAAAATGAAAATAGTTGAATCCTCCAAATGGGAATCGAACTAATAACTATCACGTTTCCAGTTCCAGCGCTGAAGCAGCATACGGGTACCGTATACTACTGCAGCGCCACAACAGCCTTCGTATTATTTGAAGTTAAGAAAATTAGTAAAATGTCAAATTATATTTACAGATGTACTTCCCCATCCAGTTACAAGAACAGGCGTTCCAGACTTAAGCTCAGAATTTCTACTAGCCAAAGTAACTACTTTTGTCCTATTATCCAATTGAATAGGTGTTGATGGACTGACGAGGCCGACGTCATAGTCTACATTCCTTTCGTTATAATTTGGGTGTCGAGTGAAGTTTGTCGATGTGTACTGGACTCCCCCAGAACTAGCTCTGGTCGAGCCTGTCCTTATAAATACTTTACTTATTCTGAAAAATTGTTAAAATTAAACTATAATGTAATTTAATTGTGATGGAATATATGTAAATGTGACGGATTTGGATTCGATTCCCACTTGGGGTAATAAATTATTATTTGTTTATATTGCGTGTCACTACTCGTAATGCTTCGCAAATTCAATATCCCATCCAACACACCTAATTTCGCTCAATTTTTGGAGATTTTGCGTGTAAACGAATCGAAAAAACAACAAATAACTTCTTCAAGTGAAAATCAAACCCACATCAATTTAATTAATACAAAATGAAAAACCCCGCTGCGCCACTGAGCGACGACAGCGAAAGATAAAAGAAGTGGAAAAACAAACAAAGTAATACCCAGTCAAACAGTGCGCCGCGGTGAGGACGTAATGTGGGCTTATAATGGACCCTCCGCATCCGTAATAGACGTTGCCTTTTTGGAGTATCAAACGAACTTGATATGGAAAGTTTTCTATAGTGGTACTATACCCTCCAACGATTTTGTTATCAAACGATTTAGTTTGACGACGCTTCTTGCATAAAACATCTGTAATGACGATTTTGACCTTGGATTATGAACTATTATTTAGAAATATTTTTATTTCTTCCCTCTTGTACCAAGGCTGCATGCTGCACACAGCAGGGTAATCAGATCCCCTTGTTACCCTACTGTATTTTCAGAATTATCCAAAATGAACACGGGGAACATTTTCCGCCGAAATCTGGAGACACTGCGTGTTGAGAAATTCCCATGCTTTGCTTCAACACCAGAGCGAAGAAATTAAAATATTAAATATTGCATTTCCTCAAGTGGAATTCGAACCCAAAACTTGTCGCGCTTACAGGGACACGCTTGTGCTCCTGCGCCACGGCTTCCCTTATTTTTATATTTATTATTCTTTTTTACACCTTATCTCTGGAGTAGAATAGACAGACACAATGAAATGCCAAATGAACGATGTACACATTTAAATTAGGTACCTGAGACTAAGAAAATGAGAAAAATCAACACTAAAAACAGCTTCATATTTAGAAAGCAAAACGAACAATAAATAAACTAATTTTCAGCTGCTATCTTTTATATATAAATAATTCTACAACTGTTTTTCACCCTCTTTTACCATTTAAAACATCATTTGTAAGTAAAGAGTCATTATTATATGAAAAAATTGTTCTTTTTTAGAAAACAGCAACTGTAAGCGGAAAATTTAAAATAAATAACTTAAACTATATGTACTCCAATCATTTTTTTTTTATTTCACGCCGTAACATCTTTTCGTAGCGCAGTGGCATAGACCGGCGTCTAACTGACGGTTGTGGAATCGATTTCCTTTTGCCCTCAAAAGGAAATCGATTTTAAAATCGGAATTAATTATTTTGAGGTTCTCGTTCTGTCTATAAAACAAAACATTTCGTTCAGGCCCCTCAACACGCATATCTTGAAATAATACATATATATATTAATAATATAATAAATATATATTATTTCAGTATTAGGTACCTGCTGCTGCAGTTCCTCCTTAATATCGGTGGTGTACTTTCTGTATTCTGTAATTTATGTATGGACAGAGAGTGGAAAATGGAGATATATTGAAAATTATTTTTCTTTTAATTATTACCAACTAATCAAACATTAATGATATACATCTTTCATTTAAAAACCACTTAAGAACTCAAAGCTCTCAGTAGCATCTGGTAGTGACAGACGCTGAGTAGAAGACCGATTTTATGTTTCAAATTTCCATCAAGCAAATTAAACAATAATATTATTGAATAATATTGTTAAATTTGCTAAGGTAATCTATTTAAGTATATAATCGATGCAAACGAAGTTGCGGGATAACAAAAGTATACTTTAAAACTGAGAGAAAGTATAAAATTTGTATTTTAATGAAAAATCTGTCAACTTGTATAAGTCGATAGATTATCCGATATGTAGTCGTGTAGTTGTGACTATATTGAATTGCTTCACAATGACGTCCACGTAAATAAAAATTAAATACCTAGAGAAATCAAAAGACCATTGTGGCGCAATGGATCAAACGTGTGACTGTAAATGCAGTGGGTATGAGGTTGATTTCATTCAGGAAAAGGAATTATTATTTATTAATATTTTAATTTCTTTTTGCTTTGGCAGCAAGGCAACGCGCGGCGTTGAGTTCCGCCACTTAACAAGCAATATCTCAAAAATTCGGCGGAAAGTATGAAATAATAATAATAATACCTTTATTGAGTTATATAATTATAGAATATTAATTTAAGTTTTTTTTTTATAATACACTAAACAAATATAAAGAAATGTTAAAAGACTTCCTCTGTATCCGTTACAAGAACATTTTATAATTAGCCTGTTGACGGCAATATTAGATTCTAATGTGACGTGACCTTTCTTTGTGTATTATAAGATTGACTGACTAGAACATAGATAGCGTGGAAGATTTAATAAGAGTTTTCAGCCAATACATTTATTGTGAAAGTAGCTCGTAGTTGAAAAATAAAATTACGTATATTGCAAGCAAATTTTATTTCACACGTTAGACACGCGGAAGACTTCGCTAAGAACACAAGAAAACTAGTCGTTACAGCAACAAAAGCACTTGGCACGTTTCGCTCGGAGCACCTTTCAATCATCTGGAGACCGTTCCAAGGTTTCCGGAATAGTTTCGTTATGACCACCTTTAACATTTACAAGCGTGACTCTTAAAAGGGTATATTGTAGAAGTACTCTAATATGTTTGTCTGTATGTCTGTTCCATCACGACTTACCAGCTTGAATAAGTAGCTTGAAATCTGGTACAAACAATTGAAGACTCCATCGATACATTAGAATTGTAAAAATATACAATTAACATCTCGTAATTGTAGTAACAGTAAATGTAAACGAAAAATTTAAAAACGAATCTACTTCCTAATATGGAGCACGAATCTCAAATCTAAAAATGTTAGTTTCAATAATATTTTTGTTATTCATATGATAAAAGCAAAAAAAAAATGGGGATTTTTTAATAAAATAAAGTAAACTTAAATAACTATGAAAAATATATAATACTTACAAAAACTGATAACTATTATCATCAATTCCTCATTAGTTCCCTAAAAAATGAAGCACCGGTTATGAGTAAACTTGTACAAAAAATATAAAAGTGAAACATCGATAAAATTTTTTAAACGTTCCTCATTGTTCTGTCTAGTTCGTAATTATTCTGGCGTAAAATTAACTGACTCTCGCTAAAAATATAACAAGCATATTATAACAGCAGCCTATATAATTAAAACTTTAAGGAAAAAAATGAACACAGCGAATTGAAATATTCATGAAAAAATCATTTTTACTACCACATCCATTCATAATTTTATAAAAATCTTGAAGAAATTCTACAATATAAAATGAAAGATAAAATATTAAATAGATTTATTATATTACATAAACTTTAACAAGGGTTTTGTACTATAATAAATTATCTAAAATTTACAGCATATAATATACATATCACTAGAGTGATTCCTAAATACATATATATTTCACCGTCCACTCAAAATTATAAGAAAAACATGTATGGAAAATCAATTAATTATAATACGAAATACATATTTTTAATGTAAATATTTTACTAAAACTTCGCTGCACAAATTCAGCTTTTGAAGCTAAGTTTTCGTACCGTATTTAATAAATAACAGAGACGCAAGAGGACGCTATTTACCCACATCTTATTTGTCGAGTCACCGCTGCACAGAAACTAACATATTTAATAAGCTTTTTGCCTTTTACCCGCTTTCATACATATTTATTAGATTCTTTTTAAAGTGTAAGTAAACGCTCAATTTTCTAGAATACTTGACTTTGTCTGTGTGGTCCACATAAGAAAAGAAAGTAAAATATAATAAAGTATTATTTCCAAATGAGAGCTAAAAATAATGGAAATATTTTAAGTGATTCACGAAAGACAGACTTCCATGAGATTATTTGTTATCTGCTTTGGTCTTCAATGCATGCTGGATGACCAATTTTACCTTTATGTTTAAAATAATTGATAGGTATACAGATTGTAGTGCAGGGGCACAAGAGAATTACTATAAACGAGAAAGATAGTGGATTCGATCACCATTCAAGGAAATGAAGTATATGTATAATATATATATATATATATAGAGCAGCGTTGAGTTCTGTTACTCAACACACAATGCCTCTAGAATTTGGCGGAAAGCGGAGTGTCTTAACACTTACTGTCTATATAGCTTTATAGGTAGAATTTCAAAGGTGAACGATAAACCAATACTTATATATCACGATTACAAAAGTCCACAAAAGCAGCGTATTATCGTTTTTCCCATCATCAATAAACCCTTTCACGTAAACAGCATATTGAGTATTCAACTGGGCAGACCCCTACATAATATTAGGTGATCGTTTTCGCCATCTGCTGTTAAATTGAGGATAGATCAGGTAAGCGGTGCTTAGGAGGCTTTTAAGGCGTAACCATTACTTTTGTGAGAATTTGTTGAAATATTAGGAGCTTTTATTTGAATATTATTTATATTATTATATACTAATATATATATATATATATATATATATATATATTGTGTGTAATAATAAAACACAAAAAATGGCAAACAATTCATTTGAAATAAAAAAAATTATACCATTATTAATGAACCTATCTATTTCCGTCGTCAAAGAATCATTAACGAATGCGAAATCAATTACTGTATTTATAATACATTCAATGGGTGTTAGTTGGGAAGGAAATCAATATGTTCATATACTCGTATGGTAGAACATACGAGCTTACTTATATTATAATAAAAGCTTAAATTACAAAACGCAAAATGTGATAAATGAGTTTTTAATTATAGGTATATATATATATGTAGTGTATATATATACATTAAATATTAGCTTGTTTTGTGTGTCTATGCGCCGTTATTTGTAAATTTTTCGTATCGGTAATAAATTATATAGATATAAAAACATATTTATATGTTTACTTTAATTATAAGACAGCTTAAGTTTTTGCCCGCATAGGCAACTAGTGTTACGGAACTCCGAACTTCACTTCCCGCCCAATTGTTGAGACGTTGAGTATTGACCGCAATTTTTCTAAGATGAAAATTTAAATAATTAAGCTACTATATTTATTAATTAATATTTAATTTAAATCCATATAAATGTTCATCTATTAAGGCCAGTCGTGGCGCAGGGACACGAGCTTGCGACTGTAAGCGTGAGAGGTTGTGGGCTTGATTGCCACTTGCATTTAGAATTAATCGGAAAGTGGGGAACGAAAGTGGGAACATAGTGTTTTCATACTAGGTTCCCAGATTCCCTTCCTACCCTACTATAATATATTCATAATATTAGTTTAATTGACATTAAGCGCATTAAGGCTTAAAAACCCCTCTATTAAGACTGCAAGCTTTTAATTTTAGTTCATCTATTTCGCACAAGGAAATCAAATTAGACAGTAATAAGTTACAATGTCAAACTTAGTGTAGTAACTATAAATTACTGTAAGACCACACCTTTTGAACATTTGTCAGTTACTCAGGAGAAAAATCAATGCCATTTAATATCGGTTGTCATTTTAATAACCACTTTTGGGCCGGCGGCTGTTAGAATATGACAGGTTGATCATTTATTGCAATAAAGAATTAAGACATTAATCTATTTTGGGTGATCTATTATTATGTATCTGTGGTCAGGGTTGAGGAAAGTGTAGGTAGGTGAATAATGAAAAATGGCCGAGGCTAATTGAAAAATACTACATGTAATTATGTTATGATATGTGATGATGTCGTGATGTCATGTGTTCTGTCGATGTGCAAAAATATGATATTTATTTATAACACATTCTCCCTATTTCTCTTTTTATAGTATCAATTTAGATAAATCTGATTACAGATTTATCTAAATTGACACTAAAACTTTTACAAATCGACCCCAAAATCATATGTCATACATACTCGTACATTAGTTGATATTAATCTCTAAATGGACATTTATTTTTTAATTTTATTATAATTCTCATAAAAAGTGTATGATAATAAATAAACGTGACCACGAATCGTTATTGTCGCGACTCACTTTTGTCGCGAACCTCATTGTAATGAACGTATTGTAGGTAGGTTTTTATATTCACATAAGATCGAGCTCTGCGATCCCTTTTGCATCTATTTTTTGAGTGTGTTGGATGGCGGAATACGACACCGGGGCTACACTTCTAATTGGAATAATGAAAATAATTAATTCATCATAGTAGAAAATGGACTCTTAATTGGGCGTTAATACATTACTAAAATATTTTTATTATCACATTTATTGTAAGTCAGATGGTATCTTCAGTCACCTGATACATGTCCTAAGAATTGCATGAACGTCTGAAGCATAATTTTTCATTATTTCAAGGAATTTAATTTCTGGCACTCAAGACGCAATGCCTAAAGAATTTAGCGAAAAGTGGGGAACTGAAGTGTCTTAATGGGAACGTAGTACCTTTACACCCAGGTTCCCGGGTTCCCTGTGCCTACCGAAACATGGGTTATACTTTTTATAGAGAATAAATTATTTTTTCTTTATTTTTTATTAGTTATTATGTATAATAATTTTTAAACGAACATCGTACAATTTTGTTTCAATAAAGGACTTTGTCAACAACAGGCGATCTACGAGTACGTCCGTGATTTACAATATTGACTTTTTAAGTCGATAGTTCAACTTATTAAGTTCTTGTTTGAGCAGTTTGCTCTTAAAATGCTTTCAAGAAAACTTACTTTTAAATTACAACTTTCGCCTCTTTTATTTTTACATTATCAAGTGGTTTTTTTATGATATAGTTTTATTAAATTTTATATTAAAATTTTGGAGATTTTTATAAAATTGTCATGAAAATATCAAAACTTATAAAGTTTTCCCGGGGTAGTGCTATGGGATATGATGCTTTTCTCTGCTGCCATAAAAAGAGCGACATTGAGCACTGTCACTTAACATATTACATCTGGAATTCGGGGATAAAGTACACAACAGCTATTGACATTACGTATTTTTTACGAAATAAAGTATAACGTTAGATTTAGTTTATGTAAGCAGAATACAGGCGTTACTGATTGAGTGATTAACAGACAACACATCTATATAATATATAGAGAGCTGAATTTATTATACTTATGGTGTATGGGAGCACATACAATGAATTTGAAATTCGTGAGTGAAAGGAAACAAACGGAGAAAATACATTTCATATTCTACATAAACAAAATTTGAACCTACTACATATATTATACATCAATCAGTCAAAACCACAACTCTGATTTTATCTATCATGATTGAATGTTTTTGGTTAAATTTAAATTAGTACAATGTAATTATCGGATAACTATTCAGGTCATTTATAGCATTTATTTTTTTGTGGCTTTCTATTACGAATGTAATGTTTTCTGTAATATTATGCGATATAGATTATTTTTTAAAATTACGAAGACAAATATATCTCTTAGAAAATCCAAAATAAAAAAAAATCTTTAGAAAGTAAAAATTGTATACAAAAGGCGAGAAGCATCGACTCGTATTCTTTATCCTCAATATTGTGTTATTAAAAAGTTTACAGATAAGCACATATACGATAGGCTACTTGTGACATTATTCAACCAACCAGATTTTGCTTTTTTTTAGCTTCCCTCTGTATCCCACATCACATTCCAGAACACTACGATCCACATTACGACAATTCTATTCCTTCTGCTGAATTCCAGAGGCAGCTCACCTCGAGAAGGAATCGAACCCACAAGTCGCGTTTACGACCGGTAACATTTAAATTACAATACATCATAAATGCATTAAGACGACGTCATAAATCTTATTATTTAACCGAATGCGTGTATTCAACAAGTTTTTTAATTACATCTACATGTCATTAGCGCAAATAATGAGCGTTGCACGTAAGTAATGTGCTTAAATTTAACATACGTAGTCATTAAACGACAGAGTAGTACAGATTTCGAACAGTATTTAGCTTGGCGCGCATAAAATTACATAATATATTTAGCCGAGATGTCACGTGTATTTTACTTTAAAAATTCTCGTCTGTTTTTTCTTTTAAAGTCAATCGTTTCTATTTGTAAATTAATTCGTACTATTCGACGTAATTACTGTGTAATGTAGGCACACACACTATAAGTTTTATTAATTCATGCACATAACTTACACAAAAAAAATTGAAAATATATATATGACTGTAACGGGACGGTTGTGGGTTCGATCCCCACTCTATGGAATGCATTTTACGTATTAATATTTTTATTTCTTCGCTGTGGCACCATTGAAAGGCCCTGCGTTTAGTTCCTTTACTCAACTCGCAATGCCTCGAAAAATCCGACAGAGGGTCGGAAACGGAGTGTCTTAGCACTATGTTTCCTCTACCTAGCATGCAGTGTGATTTTCATAAAATCATATTTTCTTATGCCAAAATACCACATGTCACTAAAGTGACTAATAGAATATTCATAATATTATATTAATGATACAAATTTCCGCGTGTCTCCGTTGTGGTCTACAAACCTATTAAACGATTAAGGTCACTGGTAAATATGGAATTTAACAACATATTCCTGACATCCTGATTAAAATACTAGTATAATATTGTATTTCTCATAGCCGAAATTTTTTCGTTTTATTTCTATTATTTTAAGTAGGCCGCCATGGCGCAGTCGGACAGCTCCTGACCGTTAACGCGAAGGTTGTGGGTTTGATCCTCACAGAGGAATGATTAAATTATTTTGACATTTAAACCGTTAAAAAGTACCATTTACTCTACAAAATATTTCAAGAATGTTTAATATTAAAATCTTAAATATAGAGCTACTGTAATATTGTTCATGTTCTGGTTTTTATCGTAAATACTACGGAGTCAGTCTCTCGCTGAATGTAAATATTTTTTACATATCGAACTTAGAGAGATGAAGTAGGTATTTTGTTTATTTCTTATTTATGGCACTATTGAAATTTTGTTAGAAAGTTTTTCAGTTTCACATTGTAGTCAGCATAAAGGAAGGTACCCACAATTAAGACACTCCGTTGTCCACTTTCCATGTAGTTTTCGAGACATTGCGTGTTGATTGGCGTAACTCAGTCCCACGCTTGAGCTACAGCGCCACTGAGCACTCACACTGTTGTCACGACTGAATGTTACATATCTCGCAAGAAAAAACCTAATAATACATTACTTTAGGCATGAAAGTAATATCATAACTTATTATTGTATGTAGGCGGCTGTCTCCTTGACGTCATAAGGCATTTATCAGGAAACTAAATCCACTCTTAATTACTAATCTGTCGAACAATTCAATTCTTAAAACCATTTATCATGTATGTATTGAAATATATATATACGAAACGTGATTTCTATTCTCCATCGGTAGTAGAATTTGATTTTGCTCGAATTCTAACGTATGTTCGCAGCATTTTGAATAGTATGTATTGATATAAACAGTTTTGTATATATTATGTTTAAACTATTTCCATTTTGAGTGGACGAGAAAAATGTAAACACAATTAGAGGTATACTTTAATGAATACATCAATTACATAATAAATAGATATTATTCTAATTTCTATTATAATCTAATTAATGTCTATTTTTGAACATTTCATATTTTGTGTT
Source organism: Heliconius aoede (assembly GCA_037355905.1). Classification (NCBI taxonomy): domain Eukaryota; kingdom Metazoa; phylum Arthropoda; class Insecta; order Lepidoptera; family Nymphalidae; genus Heliconius; species Heliconius aoede. The sequence continues at coordinate 69,938 of JBAIZZ010000289.1, forward strand.
AAGAGAATGGAATACTGTGAATTATAGAGAATAAGTTTTTTATCAGCTTTATCTCGCACACACACCTAGTATCTCGACACTCCGTTCTCCATTTTACGCCGAATTCTGGCTGACTGACGCCCCCAGAACGAAGAAATAAAAATATAAATTCAAATAAATATTTCATTTCCTCTAGTGGGACTCGAATCCACAACTAGTGGCGTTTACAATCCCACACTTATGCCCCTGCTCCACGACTGGGCCTCTAGTAACGAGAGCAATGTTACAGTATATTATTTTTAACAAACCTACTGCTACATTTGTTGACATCTATAACATCTTAACTTGAACTTAAGACCAGAGTGGCTATAAACATATCAGATTTTAGATTCAATAGCAGTGTTTGCACATGACGTGGAGGACAAGTTACGAGAACGCTATACTCATACAGTATTTCAATATATAAGCCGGCTCATATAAAACAAGACATGTATGAATAGTTATGAAATATGAAGATGCATTCAAGTGAAATATGCACTTCGTGAGTTGCCAGAAGCTGTAAAAGTTTATTTTCCTAAAGAAAATGTAAAATACTTTTGAGTATACCAAAGTTCAATAAAGCACATTGAATTATAGTTAAAAAAAAGTAAACTGCAATATATAATATGAACGAGTATAAATCATGTTATAAAAATATATTATGTATAAGAGTTACGAATACATATTTGTGTTCTGACACGAAACTTTATAGAAAAACATATAAATAAGCTCTTTAATTGCTTCGCAGTGAACTAATAGTTTTTATTTAAATTCAAACTTCCTGTGTCATCATAATTCTACCCTGCCATAGCACTTCATATGAAAATTTTCAAAAATTAATAACAAATCACGAAAATATAATCAAGTAACACACACTTAATTACTCACTTTTCATAATCTGTAGCTATTGAGAAATATCACATTATATAAAAAATAAATATATATGTATGTATTTGATTAATGTATACATAAAACGTGTCAGATATGAGTTATTTTTATGTATTTCAGCCTAACTGACTTCGTGACTAGTTATTATAGCAAGTATGTAAACAGATATCTTATTAAGAAGATTAATTTTGTTGTTCTAGAATAATTACCGTCAGCCTGTTTGGTAATGCATTTTAAAATTACGCATGCGAGTTATTATAGCATTCGTAATATAACGAAGTTACTTACATGCAACTTACATAACACTTAAATGCTAGTAGAGGCGCAGGGGCACAAGTGTGCTACTATAATTGTGACAGGTTCGATTCCCACTCGAGGAAATTAAATATTTAATATTTTCATTTCTTCGCTCCGGTGTCGTGGCATAGCGCAACGTTGAATCCGTCACTCAACATGCAATATTTCCAAAACTCGGAGCGGAGAAATGAAAAATTGGGAACATATAGTCGTAACACGAAGTTCCTTCTGCTTATTTTGGTGACTGCAGAAACTGAGGAAATGTACACAACAGTAATTGAAATATTAGTAACACAAATATCATAAATATTTTTTTAAAATATGAGTAAATTTAACATATTTATTTTATTATTGTAGAAAAGTTATCAAAATCTTTAAATATAAAACTCTTTAACAACACACGTGAGAACAGAAAATATTATTTTATAAAACGTGAAGATTGTGCTAACACCTAACTTGCTACATTCTCATGAGATTGACATGACAAAATGAAATTCGATACATCTAACAAAAATATAGCCATTTAAAAATATTAACCGGACTTTATTAAATTATATTATTTGTTATTGGTAATTGTTTTTTCACCAGTTTTTTCACACTGTACTTCGCACTATATCCCGCGTATTACAGGGGTAGAGGGAACCTAGTGTTAAAGCACTCAGATACTCTGTTTTTCTGCCGCTCCAGGCATTGCCTGGTAATCATAGGAAAAATTTATATTTTAAAAATTTATATTTATAATAAAATTTTTTATGAGATGACAAAAGATAAAAATTATATTTTGACTTAGTTTAAGTAAAACCTACATACACACAATTTGCAATTTTAAACATAAAATGTATAAGGAGTGTCCAAAAAAAAAAGTAAATAATATCAATTTCAAATTTAATATATATGCAAATATATATTAGTAAATAACTTTAATTACGTGCCTTTCTCAAATTATGATGTATATATTATATAAAGGAAGGTAATCGCATTAGAACTTTGTTACGGTTGAGGCAAAATTGTTTTTCGTTGCGTTTACGAAATGGATCAGTGTGAAAGTTCTGTAATTGCTTCTGAATATGCAGGAACAAACCCTCACGCGCACTACAGTTTCCATATCCGTGGAATATTTGTACTTCTCATTTAGTAAGATAATTTCTGGCAACAAAAAATTTTTAGGATTCTGTACCTAAAGGGTAAAGCGGACTTTGAAACTGTCTCGTAATCTTTTTGTTTTTTCCAGATTCACATTTTATCCGGCTCATAGCATGGAAGACAAATATAAATTAGTGTATTTATGTATGAATTAGATCCTAATTCATTACCTTAAGTGAAATTTAAACCCTTGTTTATAATGTTTGAGTAATGTTAATAGATGTTATATCAAAAATCTGTTTTATAGTGCATAGTACATGTACACGAAATTTAATAATTACTATTTTTTTAATTGCTTACCGATCAGTGTGTGAAGGCCCCGCGGCTCTACTTTATAATATGTGTCAAAGTTTATCATCAGTAATTACGTAGGTGTACGAAATTAATTACTTAGTCGAGGAAACAAGATAATTATGAAAATCTTTTCTTTGTTATCATAATAAGAAATTTTCTGTAAGTACGTCTAAGCTGTGTCTTAGGCGCATAACTCATCATGAAAAAGTTATAATTTATGGTAAACGTATTGGTATTTTACATTGTTAGTGTGACAAAAAATATATTTTCAAGTATATTATATACACATAGGTACTTTTACATATTCGTTAGACGCCATCTAGATTCTAGATTTTATGTATATATATATTTTTTGTCAGTTTCACGCTGTATGTGGGAACACAGTAGGGTAGGCATAGGGAATCTCGGTGTTTTAGACATTCCGTTCCCCACTTTCTGTAAAATTCTGGATAAATAAATATATAATTTAAATTTAATTTACATATTTTATAACACACACAACTTCACACTATTTTTTAAATGAATAGAAAAATGATATTACTAATGCAACGTGTGCATAACACATGTATTAAAAACACTCAAAATTCTTACAACAATAAGGAAGCTGTCTAACAATGTCATCTTCCTGTACAATGATGAAGGTGTCTGTCACCGCTGGTCTATTGTGATCATGTTTCACACTTCCATTCAATGCAGATGAGGGAGGTGGGTTGGATGTCAAATAACTTTTAAATCCGGATGCTTTAGCTCTTACTAATCACTCACAATACTTTTAAAAAGCTGGTTTAAAATATAATTTAAATAACGAAGTTTGTTTTTCTTTATTATTACAATGAATTCTGTAAAATATCACTTTCCATTGGTTACTTTCTGTAACTTATCATATTTATACTTAAAATGAATATTACTAACGACCGTGGCATAGGGACAAAAGCGTGTGACTGTAATCGCGAAAGGTTGTGGGTTCTATTCTCACTCGAGGAAATGAAATATTTAATATATTAATTACTTCGATCTGGTCACGAGGCAAAGTGCGGCGCTAACTTCAGCCCCTCAATACGCATTGCCTCCAAAATTCGACAGAAAGTGAGGAACGGAAGCGTCTTAACACTAGGTTCCCATGTTCCCCCTGCCCACGCTGCTATGAGTGGAATTCAAGGTGAAACCATATAAGGCAGAGGATACATCAATTCTATTTGAGTATATAATATAATAAATACCATATTATTAAAAAAATTAAAAGCTTCACGCTGTATCCCGCACACAGGCGACAGAAATATACATTTTTAGTAAATATTTCCCTTCCTTGAGTGGGGGATTGAACCCACAACCTTCGCATTACAATCACATCCTTGTGCCTCTGCACCATGACGGCCTCAATGGCATGTTATGTTTCACAATTAAAGTTATATAAACGCCTCGTACATTAAATTCAATTCAGAATTGTACATCGAAATGAATAATAGATCGCCATTTCGTTACAATAAACATTCGACAGCAATATGTGGGTGTCGAGGAAATATTTACTATTCAGCGTCAAGCAATTACATTAACACTAGTATGCTAAAATATGTATTTTATGTTTTGTTTGTTTCATAATAAATTTGTGAACGAATCCAGATTCGTTTTTATAAAATGTGGTGATCGGTTTTATGTGTTCCGCACACAGCATCGTAGGCAGAGGGAACTTAGTGTTAAGACACTGTGTTGTCCATTTTCTGTCGAATTTTAGATGCTTTGCGGGTTGAATTGTTGAACTCAACAGCGCGCTTTGTCTCGATACCAGAGTAAAGAAATTAAAATATTAAATATTTCTTTTCCTTGAGTGGGAATCGCACCCACAACCTGGCGTGATTACAGTCACACTTTGTCCCCCAGCGCCACGACTGACGCTGTCAAAACGAAAATAAATATGTTAACATTTTGACATGTTAAATACTTATCTTTGTTTATAATTTCATCTGAATCAAAAGTTTTTGAGTTTGACATTGACATCGATCTATCATCGGTCTATAAAAAATAATAGTTTCACTATTATTTTATACATGGACATTATATAATCGGCGCGGCCTAGAATCTCTTAAATCATCGTGTTATTAAAAATCATAGATATATTTCCAATTATAATAATAGTTCGGAACGATACAAGCTCGTTGACCTTATATGAACATTTATTTCCCTAGAACTCTACCATACATTTGAACGTGTGACTATAAACGCTATCATTGCGGGTTCGATCCCCACTCGAGGGTATAAAGTATTTAATTCCTCGCTATGCAACAAGGCTAAGCGCAGCGTGGAGTTTACGGCTCACTCTGCAGCTCTCTCACACTCAGTGTCTGTCATCTGTCTGTCATCGGAAAGTGGGGAGCGGAGTGCTTTAACACTAAGTTTCCTTTGTATGTACCAGACAGTATACATGACGTTATAAACAATAGTGTCAATGACATAACCATGCTAAATTTCTAAAACTGTTTCCTAAAAATGCATTTCCGCTGGAATATTTCGCTGTAGTGCACAAATGAAATTTGTCCTGTTCCGCTCTTTGACCAAACACCGTCGAGTTTCGGCGCATTGGTTCTTTTTTTTTTTTAAATATTTCAAAATTGATATGCATATCTGAAACGGTATTTTCAATTTTGCTTTTTCTGTATTTCTAAAAATATTTTTATCTTCAAAGCATTGAATAAAAATCGTTTGACAGTTATATTTTTCAATACATAAGACACTTGAAAATGTATATTTTTATTTTATGTTTCTATCTCGTTGATAAATTAACGGTTACTGTAACTGTGTGCTTTCGAATAGAAAAATGTGAAAAAACGGTGAAGCTCAAAGTGTCTGTTACTTATGTTGACCAAATACAAAAATATTGAAAAGTTAATTTCCTTTTTGAAAAAAAAGCACTGGACAATTACAATAAAAATATAAAGTTTTAAGAGATGTTATGAAATAGCGACTATACTGAAAGTGCGATATTTAATTTAAATTTCCTCGCTCTATTGACGAAACATAGCGCGGCGTTGAGTTCCGCCACTTAACATACTGACTCGAGATTTCAGCGGATAGTGGAAAACGGAAGCATCTTAATGAGAACGGAGTGTCTCAACATTAGCATCCCTCTGGCTACCCCACTATGTGCAGAGATATAACGTAAAAAAAGAAAACAAACATGCACACATTGTACATGCAATATATGAGAAATTAAATATTTCCAGCAGTACTTAGATCATTGTGATCACATAACAATAACAGGGTTAAGGTTCCGAGCCTTGAGCTTGACTCGTGACTGGCACTCCATTCGAAGTAACATGACAAGATGAATTAATAGCTATATGTATACTGCTGTCACTTTACTTCGAAGTTTTTATAAGTTTGTTTGTTCCAAAACCTACATTGCATGTGTAACGATTTCGTGGCTTAAGAATTTGGCCTCTAGATATTATGAGGAACTGTACAATAATATTAGGTTTGGTCGATTAAATATTTTCTTTTGATTATGATAAATGTATGTATAGTATATTATTTTTGTGTCAACTTCAGTTTACTGTTTATTGAATACTTTACTGTTAGATTTTTTTTTAATGAAAAAATAAATTTTTATTTGCATATTAAGATTAAATATTGGTTTTTTCTAATGTAATAAAATTTAATTTTTATAATTTTATTTTTATGCGCGCGTAAAAATTCTTAGGATTTTTTAATTCTTGTTAGTTTACTTTCACATCAACCGTCATCAATATTGTATACCGCAATGTGCAAATATTTGTAAAGCCCCTTAATTCAACAAAAAAAGGAATATTTTTTACTTTTCTTCACACTGCCCCGCTTAAGCTGAATACATAGAATTAAAACAACTCTGTTGTCCATTTTACACCTAACCCTATAGGCATTGTTAAATGGCAAATCTAAACGCGTTCTGTCTCGTTACCAGAGCGAAGACGTTAAAATATTAAATATTTCAGTCCCCCAAATGGGAATCGCACCCACAGCTATAGTCACATACATGTGCTACTATGCCACTACGACCTCGACCAATTTAATTTAATATATTTAGTCTACAGTGATAAAAACGACGACGTCCACGTTTCTCTGCTCAACACACAAAATCTGAATAATCAAATCGACAAAGAATAAATAATCAAATCTCAAAATCAAACCGTAAAGCTAGTCTAGATTCTAATGTATTGTAATTGACATACTGAGAATCGAACCCACAACCGTCGAATACGGTCGCACGTGTCTTAGATATATTCTCTATAAAAGCTCACTATGATATAACGTTTGCGTTTGGGTTTGACAACAGTGACTGCTTTTTGGATGCTATAGGTTAAGGTTAAGATTGGATACTTTTACATTTATTCTATTTATTTTATTTTATATTTCTATTTTATTTTATATTATATTTATTTAGTCACATGTCCTCGAAATTATCGTCCAATTAAAAAAATATTTAATAATACTTATCTTTCTTTATAATTTCATAATAACAATAAATGCCTTTATTGTTAGTATGAAATAAAATGTATAAATCTACTAAATAATTCCAAAAACATGTTACATATCAATACAAATGACGAGATAACTTTTGGTTTGGTCTATTAGATAAACGGTTTAGCCTCTGGAGGCTCATAGTTCAAGTTCGATAGATTTATTAGGTGGAGAGTAAAACATTTTATGTGTAAATATATCACACTTTTAGTGACAATTTTTTCATTCAATGCTTGTATGAGATATGATATACATGAGTAAATCACATCAGCTTCATTAAGCAGCAGCGCATACAGCAGGGTAAGGCATAGGGAACCTATTAAGGTATTAAGACTTCGAACGGGGATCAAGCCCACAACCACCGTCTTACAGAAGTTACAGCGTGTTACAGTTTATCAGAAAAAAACAAAATAAAAATAAACCAAAACATCGAATAAACAAAAACATAATTTGGAACGAATCATAATCGAATTATCCGATTATACCACAGATTAAAACGACAAACCGGGCGACCATCAAATTAATTTATTGTGCAAAGCCGCAAAGCAAAGACAAAGGATTAAAAATTAATTACAACTTCGGAACAGCTCTTAGGCCTTAGTTGCGATAAAAAGTTTATACATTAAGTCATTAGAAGTTACTTTCCAAACGAACGAGATCAGTTGCTGGTGTTAACAGGATTATCATATTTTTTTTTGAACGAGCTTAAACAAACGATAATGCTATTTATAATTTATTTGTTTTGATTTAAAAATATAATAAAAATTGAGTTAATACAACTTTTGAATTAAATTTATTGTACAAAAATGGTTTAAAAGTTAAAAAAAAAAATTGTGATAACTTTCATTATGTTCAATACTACATATAGGTAATGTACACTTGAAAGAAAACCAAATGTCAAAAAATCAACCCTGAATTTTATTTATTTTGTTGCATATTTACATTTATTTTTATTTCCATTTAAAATATTCTATCGTCACTTCCTACTTCAATAACAATTATAACTAAACATCTACAATTTCATAAACTTCTTGACCTTTATATATTGATTTCACATTTGATACAAAATTATATATATATAAAATATTCTATTTTACGAACAACAAGTTGTAGCCCACAACTTCGTTCACGTGGACTATAAAACCTCATTTTCTTTCCGTTCCTTTAGAAATTTTGGGTAATATTCTTAATATTCTCCTCTCTCTCTCAATATAAATAAATATGAACTATAAACATTATCAAATATTTATTCATATAATATAAAATCGATTTTATGCATATATCGATTTAGGTCTTAAGATATAGCATACTACCCTCTTACGTTCAGCCGTCAGTGCGTTGTACAATGCTTGGCTTAAACTCGATGTTAGCAGCTTTTAGCGATACATTTCTTGCTTAGTCTTGCTCGCAGTAGGCTCTCAGGCTCGTGTCAGGCTTTGTTTTGCGTCGTAAACACGTTTCATATTGAAACCCCACTAGACCTACACGTGCGAGGGACTTTGCACACTTTGGTATGATGTACACATATGAACATGAAATATTATTGGCGTATACAATCTTAACTATACTTATTAGTAAAAAGTCATTACAAATAAAATTAGTTCATTATTTTTTAGCTCTATGCTGTAACCCATATACAGCATGGTAGGCAGAGGGAACCTAGTATTAAGACACTCTGCGGAACTCAATGCCGCCCATTGCCTCGACACCGCAGCAAAGAATTTAAAATATATTGATAGGATCGAACCCAAAACCAGTCGCGTTTACGGGGACACTTTGTACCTCTGAGCCATGATTGATGACCAGATATTGATGTATCTTTATAGCCAGAGCTGGCAACCTGGCACAGTTTCAACGGCTTGACATTAAATTAAAAACTATTGTATTGAACTTTTGCAAGTTTTTTGAATTGTTATTAAATAATTGAACACAGTACCGACTGTAAGTCGCGTCTCGTCTCGCCGTTACGGACAGAACGACAATGCCATTGTACAATGACGGCCACATTCATTTAAAGTACTTAATTATATCCATTACCAAATAAAAAAAACCTTATGTTTCTACTTAATATCTATTCACCTAATACAACAAACGTATGGGACACACATGCACTATAAACAAACGATCATTTACTCCCTTTTGCCCTACAGCGATTCCTCGAAGAAACAGATATCTATCAGTTATGACTCCCTCGAGGGTGAACCCTACTAACAACGTTATATCCTGAGATGACACGAGAGATAGGGTCCGTTACTGTGGAGTGTCGTGGCCTGGCGAGTGTTAATGGAATATTTATGACGTTTACTGAGTGTCGGTGACCTGAATTGTAGTTTATAACTTACATAATATAGGCTGTTTTTGTATTTAATTTTAATATACTAGTAATACACACAAGCGTGTGACTGTAAACGAAAAGCTATGGATTTGATTCCCACTCGAGGAAATGAAAAATTTAATATTTTCATATTCTTCGCTCAGCACGCAACGTCTTCAAAATTCAGCGGAAAGTAGGCAACGGCGTGTCGTAAGTCTAGGCTCCCTTTGCCTACTCTACTAGAACTGAAAAAAAACCCTTTTACTTTTATAAAATCTTTTGTTTTCTCTGAGATAAAAAATAACCAAAAACATTTCTTATTTGTTAAAATTTGTTCATGATTTTACAAAACTGTTAAAAAGTACAATACCAGTTTATATATAAAAATACTTCAATAATGAATAACTGAAAGAGAATAATGAATGGAGAAAATAATTTTCAATAGAAATCACGCCAAATAATGTGAAATCTGGTGGATAATAAGTGAGCTTTGTTGTATTATATTTCACGGTGCTTAACTCACGGTCTCGCAGGGTAAGCGATCGCTGAAAACCAAGATGGCCGCCGGCACGACGTCTGCAAACCTGATTTGTGACTGCACAAAGTAATGCCAGTGTGGAGTGCCAACAGTTGAATTGGAAAATTTTATATAGTCGCATAAAAGTCTGATGAAAATAAACTGGATTCTTATTCAAGGATCTGTATGGATGGACGAAAAAAAAAACTTACTTTACCTGTTCTAACAGGTAAAGTAAGTAAGTTTTTTTTATAATTTGAAAAAGAATGACTTTTAGCCAGTCATTGTGCAGGGAACACGTGTGTGACTGTAAACGTGACAGGTTGTGGGTTCGAGCCCCGCTCAAGAATATGAAATCTTTGATATTTTCATAATACGCTTTGGTGTTTAGACAAAGCACACAATAAATAGTTATGTGTTTCTTATTCCTTGTCTTAAATCATTGTTTTTGAATGAAACCTGAGATTATGTAATAAACGCCAACTTATGCATTCATCATCTCTTTTGTTAAAAAGTACAATATTTCAATAAAATTCCGTTTCTCCATTGTCTTGAACTTCGAAACCAAAGTAGCGAACGATTAATAGTGGCTGTCTAGTCTAGATCTAGTGCTTCATGGCGTTTGAGGTCTTTATAACAAATGATGGTTCCACTCCTGCACACTCTTACAAAGACGTATAAAGATAACTAACTATGCTTTTAAGTTGGTTGTTTTATTTATTAAATCGAGAAATTATAGTATTGGAATATTATCGGTTAACGAAATCAATAATTGTGGGATTTTTTCAATCACACTAAATTATATATATAAAAATATATATAGGTATTACGAACATAGCTATATTCATGATTTAGATATGATATATTATAGTATTCCTCAGTTTCACCGAGCCGGTGCCAGGCACGTTAATAACATACAAAGCAAGAACATCCTTAGAAAAGCGTGTCCATAATTTCACAATACATACTCTTAATATGGTAAACGTATAAAATTATTAGATTAATATTAGAAAATCACATTGAAAGGACGATTTAAAATATAAAATGACCAACTTTAAATATTTTTTTAAAATATATATTAAACTAAACACTACAGATAAGTGGTTCGTTGTTTTTAAAACTTTTCGATTATTATCAGCTTTATTTATATTTCATATTTATATTCTCTACTTAAAAACCAATTCTCAAACGCTATAAAACACCAGATCTAGACAGGATGCTCGCCCCAATTATTCTACGGAAATGAAATATTGATCGATACTAATTCCAAATTAGAAATATGCTCTAAATATACTCCGTTGGTTCTAGATAGACCGAAATCTATTTGTAGATTATAGGTATGTTTGCGCTGAGAGACGTTTAGAGCAAATTTGTATGTATGTATGTGTTTAATTGTAAGCTCATACATCTACTTGAGATCTTGGTACAATGGCAAAGCTGTCAACGCAACAGCTATAGGTTCGATTCATTCCGGGTAATGAGTTATTCAATATTTTCATTTCGTGCTCTGGAAACTAGACAAGGTGCGGAGTTGAGATCCGTCATTCAACATCTCAAATATTAAGTTCCCACTGCCCCACTATGTGCTGGATACAAAGTAAAGCGAGTCCGTGATAAAGTAAGCTACATTGTGACTATTTTTATGAGTTCTCATATCGTAACTAAAATTACAGCTCTACTGAATCAGCTTCCAGGCCATTACTTATTTTGTTTGAATATTGCATATATTTACTGGCCTTACTTTTCAACTTCCCGCTGTATACAGCTGGATAGGCAGAGGGTTTACATTGTAATCAATGACACTCTGTTCTCCACTTTCCGCCGAATTTTCAAGAGATTGCGTGTTGAGTAGCGTGAACAACGGGCTTTGCCTTGTTGCGTTGCCTTGCCTTTGCCAATGAAAGTATGTATAAATAATAATTTATTCATCACTGTTTCTTCGAGTGGGAACGGAACCCACAACCGTCTCGTTAAAAGTCAAATACTAGTGCCACTGCGCCAATACGCCGCCTTTCCAAGAAAATCTTAAAACAAATAAATAAAAACAACATTGTTCAAATAGAAAACTGAACGAAACCTCTTTGTCGATGAAGTTAATTCCATTTTAAGTTCAATTTCTGAAGAGATTGTATGAAATTGGTTCGCAGCTGTAGAACATTTTAACAGCAAACAAATATGAAAGAACACAATAGTTGTGATTTGTAGGCTACTCGTGCGAGTGGAACGACGTCGGTGAACACAGATATGTGGAAGTGCCAACGTCCCAATTGGAAAATTGTATATTGCACTATAAACTTGTTGACAGGGACGTAGTGTGCGTTTGAAATATCCTATACGGCACGATATAGAGCTTTCAGCTGCAAATATGATAAGTCTTTAGAATACGTGTCATTGTCATTGTTACTGATAAATATTTTGCAAATGGAATATATAGGAAATATATTATATATGAATATGTATGAATGGAATACATGATAATATACATATTACCCCAATTCTTTAATAATTGTAACAAAATTTTTTTAAGCCTTTTTTTTGACAGCGATCCAAAAATACAAGTATTGGTTTTAATATAAATTATTTTTAAATAATAATTTTAATAGTATTTTAGTCAATCGTCCATCTTTTCTTTTTTATAATTTTAAATTATCTGAAAGAACTCACGGATAAATATATTTGAACCGCAAATTTTACTCATAGCGATGAGAACTAATTTCATATTACTGTAACTAAAATTCATATTTATTCAAGTTGGTGAAATGAAGAGCTGTACGTGAGTATGTATGTATATATATATATATATATATATATGTTTATAGTTCGGTTAACGTTATTATAAGTTGAATTTACGATACGCCTGGCAACCTACTCGTATAAGCGAGTACCAACGAATATTTAGAAGCTATCTATCCTAAGTAGTGAAAATAATTAAGATACCATGTTAGGTAGAAATATTCTTGTAATTTATAAGTTACATAGATAAGATAGATAAGTAGATATCATTAAAAAGAATGGAAAATAATTTTAATTATTATACGCTTTCAACAAACACAGACGTATAGACCTGAAAGTCCACATCTGTTGCCATGCTCTTAACAGAAATATATTCAAGCAATACGCAAGCACCGCTATTTATGGGTTCGATTCCCACTCGAGGAAATGAAAAATATTAAATATTTTATATACACGAGTGGGAATCGAACCTTCACAACTTGTCGCCTGTACCCTCGCACGCTTGACCTATGTGCATATTCAAAACGACCACAGCAAATTTATATAGTAAACTGATCTGATATAACGCAAGCATCGCTATTTAGCGGCGGCGCTCGAATGCCTGTACGTCGAGTTCTAGTAAGCTCCTTAATTAACTTGTCTAATTACGATGTGACAAGATAGTTAGGGGCTGCTGGGATAGATAAATGTTCCATTAATTTGACAGTACATTGTTTTGAACATCCTGTAATGTATATTGTGATAAAATTTAATTCAAATTATATATCAAATTAAACGTTTGTTATCATTTCAGTTGATATTAAAGATAAGGGAATCTATTGTGTGAGATTTTCTATGGATACAGATACATCTATAGATAGAGAATAAATATTTTTCCAAAATTTATCTAGTTAATATATAATAATTAGTGTAAACAGTGAAATATAAAAGGTCTTTTACTTATATACTTCCTAATCTAATATTATATATATCTATAAATAGCATAGTAAATATTCATAAACTAGGTAAATTTTATAAAATTTCTAAAAAATACAGCTTAATTTACAAATCACTAAAACACCAACAAAATTTATATTTAAAACTAAAAACTAACATTCACGTAAAATCAATTAAAGTTGGCCAGTGATAGGTACGGCCGGACAAATAAACTAATACTTTTAGTTACACAGTACAGGTGGACGGGTATCACTGCAGTATTGATGGATCCGTGCCGTTATTGCGAAGCCCTAATGGATACACATTGATCCCATACACCGTTGAAAGTAAATATAGTGAATGCTATTTTTCTACTCTAATTAATCATTGATATAAGATATGTGTGTTATACTAACAAAAATCGTGACGTTAGTTCGATTCCTACTTGAAGTAATTAAATATTTCATATTTTCGCTCTGCGAATGAGGCAAAATACTTCTTCTCAAATATTCTTTTCGAAATATTACTTGAACATATCTGACAATGGAAATGTGTCACCCAGTTATATTTTATAATGATACAAGCCTTATTCATACTAAATCAAAATAACGTAATAAATTATATCAAAAAAATATGATTGTGACATATTTTTTGCAGAAATTAATATGGACTAAATGAGTTCATTTTATGCTCTGGTGGATATTAGGATATTGTTAAGTCATGATTGAAATAAACTTTTTATGAGAACACAGACACTTGAGATTGACGTGGTAAAGAAGCACAAAAGTGCGATTTTAAAAGCGATGGTCATGAGTTCAATTCCCATTCCCAATCTTCTGGGATTTTATTTGATTTTTTATTGTTAGTCACATAACAATCGATTCAGCTATTCCATATATTAACGGACATACAGACGGATAGACAAAAAATTTGAAATTGTTTGGTTGTATTTTGATATTTTGTAAATAGCTATTTACACGAAGCGGTTTTTTTTTAAATCACAGATAACTAACATATTATAACACTCGATACAATAACAGCCTGTTAATGAGTACAATGATTAAAATGTCAACATGTTGAAATATTACGTAATATTTAAGTTTGGTCGAGTAAGAGAATGAAATACACAAATATAAACAAAATTAGAAGACATATATTATGTAAAATGTATTGCATACCAATTGTATAACAATCTTATTATAATAATAAAAATATGAAGTTTTATAAATATTGACTGTTAATTATTAACTTTTACCTTTGAGACAGTAAATATCTTTAAAACCTATAAAAAGTAATTTACTAGTTGAAAAAATAACTAATTTTCTACCTTGTTATTAATAATTATTTGTATAGAAATATAATATAATAAATTCTACCCTCATGTAGACGATAAAGGAAAAGTATTGAGTTGTACGGGCTAGAATGCGACCGCGGCGGGTGCCAAGAGAATCCGGTGCATGTGCAAATTGTTATTTCAGCAAACATTTTCCACATTTACTAAGCTAGAGTTATTAAGTACATTACCAGGGAAATAATTTTGTGTTTTCATTTATAAATTGCCCAATGTGTATGCGAGTATACAGTATACATACATGAATACAGAATATAAATAATTATATATATTTAGCCAAGTATTTTGTTTTGGTTCAATATTATTTATCTTGAGGCCGTGTTTACTAATATATTATATGCAAGATAAAGCGTGAAGCTGAAAAATAAAATTACATATTCAAAAATTTCCACTACCCAAAAGTAATCGTTTTGCAAGAGAGAATATTATTTATTATATAATTTTAATGAATTTAATGTGTTATTCTACATTAAAAAAAGAAAATAATTGTATAGAAAATATTATTAAATATTTGTATTCTCTCTTGCCAAATGACAATTATAAGTAATTAATTATCTTTGGGCAGTGGAAATTAGTAAAAATCTACGTACAGAGATGCTAATAATATAAATAAGCTGTAACAAGCAGGCTTAGGAGTCAGAGCGCTCGGATGGTTTCCTAGTAAATATTTTTCTTGTCTAAGTGTGGAATAACACTTTAAAAGGCATTAAAATATTTATATTTAATCAACATTTATACTTCACTTAAACGCAGGTATTTCATATTACACGAACTACCTAACAAAACTAGAACAAAATAATTATATTAACATATAAACACATATCTATATACTTTATACACGAAATTGCTAGCAATTAAGAGATATTAAAGCATCCCGCATACAGGCAGTACGAAACAGACGGGCGGGAGGCGTAACTAATTCCACAGCTTTATATTTCCGAATTTGAGCGAACGAAAACAACGATAACCTCGTTGTGAATAGAAATCACAAAAGAATATATATTTTTTGGTGTTTCACAACTTTATTTATCGCTGACTACCGACTACACACAATTTCCACTTCAGGTACTCCTGGAGTTACAGCCATCAAAAAACAAATAGAGCTGTAAAAAAAGCAATAAAATGACGTTCGTTCGTACTAATAATTCAGCGATAATATTCTTTTATAGTGGTTATAACATTAATTTTTATTAAGCATTCATGAAATAGAAACTCAATGGCCCAGATAGTGGGGATGGGGGTGGGGGTGTTGTTAAGGTTTGGAATAGTTTCCTTATAATAATTTAATAAAGATTACTACTAAATAATTAAATTTCTTAATAAATTATATTTCTTTTAAAAGAATAAAAGAATATAATAAAGAGAATAAAAGAATACAAATTGACTGATAGAACCGAACTCACACCTGACCACACCAAATCTCGGTCATAAAATAACTTTAAATATATAAGCAATAGTAATTGTTTCTCCAAATTATCCTACAAATTTTCTTTCAATTTGAAAATTGCTAGAAACAAAACAAATGAATCGATATTCACGGTAAAAATAAGCTTATATTGAACAAAAGTGCGCTGAGTGCAAAAGATATAACGCCTACGTGGTCGCCGTGAGGCCCTAGAGGATCTAGTGATAGAAAATCGAGAAACGCTTTTATAGTCCTAGACGTGACGTACATGTTTAAACATGTTTCTTTTGGAAATGACATATGACATTTATATTTCTTCTTTTCTTTATTGAAAATTATTTCTCTGTTTGCTGTAATTCTCCTCCCTAATTAATGATAGTACGGACTTACTCCATAAACAAATTGTAGTGAACATGTCACGTGTCAGATTGAGTGTTCAATGAAAGATTATATTTAAAAATAATTAAAATACTTCATACAGTATGAAGTTCTTTAAAGCAAAATAAAAATAAAATTTCCAAACATTGCGTTATGTGTTGGATGATGGACCTACACGACTCGCTTTGTTGTGTAACTGAGAATGATTCATATCCCCGAGTGGGAATCAAACTCACAACCACTTCGTTTGTAATATAAAGGAAATAGGAGACCAGTATATATATAATGTACATCACGTAAACGTCGACCAACCACAGTACAACACTAAAGCACAATCGCTGTAATCAAAAGACCATATCACGTATGAAAATCATATTAAGCCATGGGGGTTTCAAAAGGCAAATGACCGCTTTAACGAGGGTTCTATGCATAGAGTTCTCGCCTAGCAGTTTCTATGGGTCTAAGTACATATTAGTGACATCTTGCTTTCAGACTTTAGTCGCCTAATTGTTCATATCCATTTACCGCTTCTAATTATAGGGGGAAATTAGTGTAAAATACTGAAGAGAATATATATAGAATTCTTTACAAATTTGAAGGTTTTAGGTGAACGGAATGTACAACTTATACAAATTGATAAGCTTTTAGTGTCTTTTGTTGTTGTGTGGACTTAAAAGCTTTATTTTTCTATGCTCCTGGGGATCATAGACTTGAATATTTGATATCAATTTCAGCTTGAGCTTGTGGAGGTAGCACATGATCTCGAGATCAATGGTATTGACAGACGGACAGACGGTCAACAAAGTGATCCTACAAGAGTTCTGTTTATGTTTTGAAGAACGGAACCCTATAAATAAATAATTACTATTTTAAATTAAAT
Organism: Heliconius aoede; assembly: GCA_037355905.1. Classification (NCBI taxonomy): domain Eukaryota; kingdom Metazoa; phylum Arthropoda; class Insecta; order Lepidoptera; family Nymphalidae; genus Heliconius; species Heliconius aoede. The sequence goes on from JBAIZZ010000289.1 coordinate 87,562, forward strand.
AAATAAATACTAATGATCTTTGCAAGTAATCAGAAACAAAAGAGATAAATATACAAAAAAATAGTTTAGCGTTTAGCTCGCAAATTTTGTGACCACCTACGTGATATCACGATGGCTTACTCTCACCGATTTTATCGTTTAAACGCCTACGCTTTTAACACGTTGATAAAAAGTTTTCTTTATATTGAAATTCCATATTACAAAAGTTTTGTACGTAACGGCATTTTGAAAGTTATATTAAATTAATATTTTAAATTTTATATATTAATTATATCGTGGTATTTGATTATATTTTAATTAAGACATCGTTCCCACGGGGCATTCCACTAATGCTCAATGTTTGCCGAATATGTAACTTTGAAATGAAAAATTAAATATAAATTTAGGCCTTATATGGCCTAATACATTTTTTTTCCATTTTCGCGTTGTATCCCGCACATAGCAGGGCAGACCTAATGTTAAGACACTCCATTTCCCTTAAGACATTTCTGTTCCACTTTTTTCGTCGAATTCTATCATCATTACGTGTTGAATGACGGAAACCAATGCCGCGCCTTGCCACGCGACGAGAGCGAAGAGATGAACATAATAATAATAAGAAATGGAACCCACGTTTCGTTTACAGTTGCATGTTTATGCCCCAGCACCACGACAGATTTAGATCTGTCATAACATGTGAAATGAGAATGAGAAATTATAAAGTAATTATATTTTTAAATTTTTAAAGAACTTGGACCTTAAAATTACTAACTTATGGAAGGAGAAATATCGATGATTCAACACTAGTTTCCTATTTTTGTGCCTCGACATACCCTTATAAGGTGAAAGAAATAAAATATACCTTAAAAAAATATTCCACCAAATTAGTTCAAATAAAAATGAAACACTTTTCACCTTTCCCCTTACAAATTTGAAAATTTTACCTTTTATTTATCTCAATTCAGCCTTCATTTAGTTGAGCTTGATATCTTTGACGCCAAACGCTACGTTATGTACCTACGTATGATATTAGAGTTCCGTACCTCAAAATGCAAGAACAGAACGGTTTGTTGCAGTTAGTCCGTCTGTTAAGACCATGTACGTCGAAATCAGGTGTAAGTATTATCACCTGAAAATAATATCAATCTTTCAGATCTATATTTCCTAGAGAGCAGAGAAAAATTAAGTTTCTAAGTCAGTACAATAAAAAAATAAAAGCAATTATGCATGGTTTTGCTGCGTTTTGTATGAAAGTCACCACTCGGCGACTTTTGTAAAAATCTATTGGAAAACGAAAAACGATCAAAATCGATAGATTCAAGTCTGTGAATCTACACTTGTCATATTTGCCACGAAATCAGCGCTTACCAAACAAACAATGAGAAAAACCAAATAGTGATTTACTGGTATTTACATAAACATTATTCATTTTATACAAAATATCAATGTATAGGCCACATTCCTATTAAAAAATTGATAAGGAACCCTCGGTGAGAGACAGACTCGTACTTGACCGGTTTTTTTACCAGATAGGCATGAAAAATATTTCGTAATGGCCACATTTAAAATGTAGCACGCGTTTAGTTGTAGATAGATGTAGCGAAATTTTCTTTTCGAGAGGTAGATTTTCACCCTCCCTCCTCGTTAGTGGAACCCTGGAAATGAGCGAGCATCTCGTTTCACGTCTGCAATTCACTTTTCACGTTAACACACTCCTTATGGCAGCTTTTCTACATACCTGCCATTTAATTTGGAATATTTTATAAATTTGCTTATTTAAATTTATGATAGGAAAATTTTGGCGTTGTATATTTATGAGTATTTTAAATTAAAATAGTATTTTAAAATTTTTGGCTCTGAATAATATAATTATTGTAGAAATAAAAAATATCTAACTATGTGTTTTAAAAACATCGATGTCTATCTACAGCAACTGGAGGCTTGGAGTTAAAAAAATCTAATAATTTTAAGACAATTTCATTTATTAATATAAGTCACTAGAACTTTATTATTACTGAAGGAGAATAATAAGAATCGAAGGTTATCACAAGAAAAGATATATCTTACAACACTTTGTGATTTCTTCGAAATTAAATACACTACTACTATCCTTAACGAATGTATAATAAGCAAAAAAAATGAGACCTCGTCAAGTAATCACGTAATGACGAACAGACGTCGCACATTTCTCGTCCTCGCCACATCCTGTTGACCTCCATCAGTAATTTTCCACAAACTACTTTCCGTGATATACTAAACACACAGTTTAGATCAAGTTATTTCACAATCGGATATATTACGTGGGCTTACTGTGTATACTGTAATACTGTTTAGTTCCTCTGACCGCATAATCAACTTTTTTATTACACTACTGACTTTATTGCCGATAGAAACTTTGTTATGTAATCCGGATATACATATATGTACATAATGAATTGAAAAGTCAATAATTTGAGTCAAAATGAAGCATACATTTTAATGAATATCTTTTTTAACGTCAAGCATGTACTGCAGGCTACGTCTTACGTATCCTGGTAGAATTAACCTAGTGATGAGACACTTCGCTGTCTGCACACTAAAGCCGTGCTTTGTCATATAATAGAAATAAAAACAATATAAGTAATACTAATTAGAAATTATTTATAATAACTTGTTGTTATTTTTTCAATTATCTTCCTCCACCACACACAGGTTTCGTTGACAATATAAAAGCGTCTCTACTAGCAGTGGTTTCGATCAACTTTCGTGCTACCCTTCCGGCATATTCAAAAGAATGTTTTTAATAAACCATAATAAAAAATAATCCACATAAAATGATTATATTCACACAGTATGTGAGAATCGCAGAAATAAAGTCAAAATTCATAACTTTGAAACCAGTAATCTAATTAGAGTTGTAATTACAAATTTCCTTCGCGTATTAAAGTTTACTGGCTCGAATTTCTTTTGCCGGTACTGCAATAAAAGTGAATTAGGGACATAATTTGGAAGGTTTTATTTCTTGCAAGTTTCACCTGCGAGGCTCGAATTAATTTCTTTGTTGAGAAGAATTAATATTTTTCATTCGCCTTCGGTGGAGCGTCACCTCGTGCCTTTTGCACCCATTACCATTCATCTTCTGGGAGTATAAGCTAAGATAATATTCTCGGGGCTCCCCCAGAAAAAACACTATCAAACTTAATACAAAGATTAAATAAAGCGGTAAGTAATTGCCACCACTAATTGCTTTTTCCTTCTAAAGACGTCTAGTTTAATGTTTCTGATTTTTTTTTCTTAGTCGTAGTTAAGATTTTTTTGGGATATACAGTTATTTTATTGTAAATTGGCCACCTACAATAGAATCGTTAAAGTCGTTGGGAAAAACTCATAATGGAAAATGAAATAGACGCTTCATTTTATTTTCTATTCTGTTTTTCCATTATTTAAATATTATTTAAATCCTTTCAATGGCTCAGGTTTAAATTCTGCTCATTTATATTTAAAAAAAACATGTGATATCTGATTTCCAAGCTATTCGTGAAAAATATAGAATATTCTATATTTATCAAGTATGAACTTTTAAATATATTTTTCTCATTATTATGAAGTATACTAATAACTTACGTAAAATAAAAAAATACACAAATATTCTAGAAGCGGTCGTGGTGTAAAAGTATTGTAAATAAAACGGTTGTGGTATTGATTCCCACTCGCGGAAAAAATTATATCTTAATTTCTCTCACTCAAATAACGAGGCAAAGCGCGGCACTGAGCTCCACCATCCAACACGTAATGTCTCGAAATTTCGGCGGGAAGTGGAGAACCAAAGTGTCTTAATCCCAGGTTCCCAGGTTCACTTTACCTACCTTCCATTTACAGAATATAGTGAATAGCAGAAGCTGAGCGTGAAGCTTAATAAATAATAATAACAAAACTTTATAACTAAACTGCAGACATTTTGCGAACAAATATCATAATTTCGATAAATGCGTAGAACTACAAGCGTGAGCTATCGGCCAATTTAAAGTTTTAATAGTGGCGAACGGTTACCGCGCGGTGACGGCGCTTATGCGCCTCGGGCGAATAATCCGAACTAGCCCTTAGAATATGAATTAATGGAAATGCTAAATGAGATGTACATATATCATTAAATTAATCAATCAAGTCAAATCATTTAATAAATTTCACGCTGTGTCCCGCAAACCAGCAGGGTAGGAAGAGGGAACCCAGTATAAAGACATTCTCTTCTCCACTTTCCGCCGAACTCTGGAAGCATTTATTGAAAGACGAAAACCAACGTCACGCTTTGCCTTGACACCAAAGAAAAGAAATTGAACATATAAATTGAATATAAATATTTCATTTCCTCGAGTGTACACATATTTGTGCCCCTGCGCCACGCTTGCCCTCACAATCAAATAAATATATTTTTATTGTTATATATTTTGTTTTCTTTTAAGTTATTCAAATTATAAACATTTTAGATCCTTTCAAGCTTAATAGAGCTTTTCTATAAAATAAATTTTTTATTGGTGTGTAACATTTTTGTTTGGTTTACTCGTCTAAGATCGCTTTTCATACAAGCATGTACTTAGCGCCAAACTAACCCCATTTTCATATTGTTGCGACGTTATTAAAGTTTACATTAGACATTCCGGAAGTTGCTCAAAACTAAGAAATTAGCCGCGCTGCCTGCTATTTGGAGAAACTCATTAACCTTTTATAATTGCCTGTTCATATGTTGTTGATAATGCAATGTTTGACATAGTAAAACATTGTTTTTAGGGTTCCGTACCTCAAAAAGTAGAAACGTAACCCTTATAGCATCACTTTTAGTCCTCCTATCCATTCACTAATATCATTTATCTCAATATAGCTTGAAGTATTAAGCTTAAAATAATATCAAATATTAATATTTCAATAATATTTCAAATGCTGTTAACTACTCTGTTATTTTAAGAAAATATAATTTCCTGATCTCAGCATATATAGCTAACATATTCATAAGTAGGATAAAACATAAAAATTTAGAATAGATATTTGTGTTAATACACAAATATCTATTCCAAATTTGAAGAGTAGAAATCGTCACGGCGTCAAAACGTCTAGGTTAGAGCAAATCCAATTTTTAACACTAATAAAAGGCAACCCAATTAAAGCCGAAGGTTTTTCACGGACGGCTCGACGGCTGTAGAGCTGTAGAGCCCTCGAGTCGAGAGCAGGAACGCCACAGGTCCAGAATGTAACTGTTGCTGCAAGCAGGAAAATCTGGAAACAAATTTATGAAGTTTTCGATAGTGAAATGGCGATTCGTTTTTTGGATTCTAATTGGGAAAATTTTTTACTATGAGTGTAATAAGTGTAAAAAAAATTATTTTCCCTGATACTAATAAATGTGGATAATTAAAAAAGAAGCGAAATGATTGATTTTAGCAGGGTAGGCAGAGGGAACCTATTGCGTATGAGTATGAAATGGCGTATTGAGTGGCGGAACTCAACGCCGCCCTTTGTCTCGACACGAGAGCGAATGAATAGAAATATTAATTTTAAATAAATATTTAATATCATCGAGTGGGGATCGAACCCACAACCAGTCGGTTTACAGTCACTCAATACTGCATTTCTGCTTAAAAAAATTCTACAAATTATACATTGATATAAAAAATGGTTGTCGTACAACCAAAACGGTAAAAATTATACATATTGGCCATTAGATTAAAAGGTCACTATCGGGACTGTTGTATTAAATTTTATTATTATTGTTCTGATTTCATTAATTTTTACACACTTTTAAACACATTTTGCTCATAGAATATACCTATATTATTTTAAGCTGTTATCAGGTTGCTATTATTATTATTTTATTTCCCGGTTCATACCAAGCCAAAGGTCTACGTCTATTTTAGATCGTCATAACAGTTATTGTTTAAATAAAAATTTACTCTGTTCTAACATTTAAATAAAATTTGAAAATATAAATTTATTTAATTATAAAATGTAATTATTTTTTAATACAGCTGTTAAGTCATATAAATTTTATATTTAAATATTATAATTTCGTAAAAAAAAAACTAATTAATAAATATTTTTATAATTAACAAGCACGTTATTTCTTTATTGTTGTAAACAAATTATATATTATATTGCAACATGTAATAAAGATCCTTAGTCTGTAAGCTTGTATTCTGTAGTTGACATTCTGTGTGGAAGCTGTAGCTGGGAAGAAAGAAATTAGTGTTAGGGCACTCTGTTCCTCACTTTTGGTCTCAAATTTTCGAGGCGTTATATGGTAAATGGCGGAGCTCAACGAAAATATTGAAATAAAAAAATTAACATTCCCATAAGTAGGAATTGAACCGATGACCATTTCGTTTTCAGGTTCAATACGTTTTATTTGACTGGACAAAACTGCGCTCTAGAGGCGACAGCCGAATCGTTGAAATAAATATAAACATATTTTATTTCATTCCAAAACCTACTCTACCATGTTATTATAACTTGTTTTGTCATTCATCGATAATACAGAATGCAAGCTTACATACTGAGAATCTTCAATATTAATATTACATCTTAATTAATTTATTTCGACAAAAAGAAAATAACTGAGTTCGCCGCGTTGCCAATAAATATATAGGTATTTTATCGATCACCCGTAGTTAATCAGTCTTTTCTTAATGATATGCCGTTGTCGTACACACTTCCAGTACTAGTTAAAATACGTTCGGTGCTGTTAATGGGCACAGAGTGTTTTCCTATAATGCACTTTGCTGTTTCGTTTATGATGAAACATGTTGTTTTATTGTTGTATAAAATAATTAAAATATTGTTGGTAGTAGTCGAATAAGGAGATGCTTGACTGTTATTAGACTTGAGAATATATGGGCCAGTCAAGGCACAGGAACATAAAATGTAACAAATCTAAATCTTAATATTAGGTTCCCTCTGCCTTACCCTGCTGTGTGCGGGATACAGCGTAGCACTAAAAGAACAAAAAAATTAGAATTTTTTCAATTAATAAGAAACATTGAAATGTAACGAAGATGAATTGATGTTTTAAATGAGACACACTGTACTCGCGGTCATTTTTACCTTGGGCACTTAAAATGTGTCATGTCATATTGGACATTATGACATGATATGACAGATTCTAAATTATTTCCATTTGACAATACAGGCAAAATCGCATGTAAAAACAGGTCATTCATAATAATTTAAACCATTATTATATTATAAAACAAACTGATATATTTTTCAATCGCGGGATCAATTGCTTAAAGAACTACTTATAATTAATATTATTCATTTGTTAATTTATCTATGATTATTATAATAGAATGAAAAATATTTAAATGTTGAACTTTTTCATGTACAACAGACAATTATCTCCAGTGCCACTTTAGCTGCAAAGCTCTTTATTATACATTGAATACAGTAATTAGACCAAATTAAGTCACAAACCTCAAAATAGCTAAAATTTATGCCGTTCGCAAAATGCTCTATAATTTGAATGTAAAATCCAGTCAAGGCTAAATGCTTTAAGGAGCTGGTCAGCTGGCCTCACCAACAATTACAAAAGTTGGTAATTATTATTAAATACTATATTCAAGTTACTAAAATATATATATTTTTGTTTTGTTTATCTGTTATTTTATATATTTTTTTCTGCTGTATCCCGCATATAGCAGGGTAGGCAGATGGATCGCTAGAATTCAGCTGACAAAATAGAACGGATTGTGTTAACACTACGTTCTCTCTGCTTACCCTGCTGCGTGCCGGATACAGCGTATAGCTGAAAAAAAAATGTATATATATACACGTAATTGTTACCAACTTATGTAATAGTCATGAAATTGAAATTGTAATACAAAACAAGTTTATCAAATAGGTCACGGATCGAATTCGGCTGGCACAGTATTTTAGTAACAGCATTATAGGTACCCCGATTAAACCTAATATAGGCGTTAATAGTTTGCTTAAACTATTTTATTAATTTAATTTATTTCAAGTACTTTTTCCGTTATCTTTCATGTAGGTTCGATGAGCAATATATATATTATTATTTAATGTATAAATAACAGTAAACTGGTACATGGGCAACATGAAACTGACAACAATAAAAATAATTTAACTTTATTCTCTTTACATCCACTCACCTATAATATGCGACTATTGTTTAAAATTTAGCCTTTAAATGCCAAACATAAATTCTTGACCTAAGCCTAAGTGAAGGCTCTATTATAATTCTGAATTTAATCAAATAAACGACTAAGACCATATCTGGAAAATTGACTTAGCATTGACAAACGAAATTATAATTATTTATAATTCTAATACTAATTACTTCAATTTTGTGGTCAGAAATGTTGTGATTTATTATTTAAGCAATGTATATATATATATTATATTAATCTCGTTTATATTACTGTTATATAGGCAGTTGTATGACAGTAATCAGTATATGTACTGCCGCTACGTCACAACGACTTTTGAAAATTCCACTAAAATAAATTTTATTATATAAGCAAAATATGTTATATAATATAATGAAGACATAATTTCTATAATGTTATTTTATAGCAAACATGAGTTAAGCCTGTACAGTGTACATATTAATAAAATATACCGACGTAGCATTGTTCGAATTAATTAAATGATTTAACGCACGTGCGAGTATGCGCACGCGAGAAGCTTACGCAACGTCGTACGTCCAACTGGGAACCAGGTAATATTATTAAGATGAAATGATTTTGTTTAAAATATCTTAATTTTAGAAATGTAGAAATTAGTAAAAGAAATGTAGAATTTTTAGAAGTAAAGCGCGGTGTTAGGTTCAGCGCGGTGTTGGGTTCAGCTACTCAACACACAATGCCTCTAGAACTCCATGGAATGTGGGAAACGGAGAGTCTAACACTAGCCTCTGCCTAACCTGTTCCCACTTTCAATATAATGTTTAAATAATTAAATTGTAAAAATATTCAAATTAATAAACTCAAAATAGATAATGTTTTTATTCATTTATAACTAAGATCTCTTAATTAATAATAAAATATTATTGGAGAATGATCAACACATGTTTTTTCTAAGCAAATAACCACAATTACTTTTTATATTCGTTATTTTTTTGTTTTCATGCAATTTACACTATACATATATGTATTATACGATACCCGATCAAAAAACCTGGTTACATAACACAAAACTACTTTTCGAATCTATTGAATATGTAAATATTTATATACACGTATCTTTTATATAGAAAAGGATATTTACCGTCTTATTACAAAATAAATTGTAGGAATGTCAAATATTATATAATAACATAAAAAATATAACACAATGTCAAACTGTTGATAATTAACAGCTAGTTATGGGATCTCAACATCAATCTCAAAATATCATAAAACTATATCAATTCTAAATGCTATCTAAAAGTTATCTCTAAATATTTCACACAAAGACGTTTCCTATAAATTAATTACTAATAAGCTATGAAATAATTTGTATATGACGTACCACCGTGTCCAATTTTGATATATAACTATTCAATTGATCGATCAATCGAGGGCTATCAATATTTAAATTATTAACAAACGGCACATGGGTGAGGAACATGTTTTATTGCTTAATTAAAACATGATATCTTAAATATGAGTATATCATAAACAAACTTGTCGAATAATTTCCTTGTATTTTGAACAAAGCTGCCGAAGCTGCTGGACAGCCATTTAAACCACGTAATTTATACAATTATTAATTAATAATGAGTTTAAACTAAAAATATTATGATAAATATATGCACCTATTGAGAAAGTAACGTATAAGAGGTAAAAATGTTATTTTAAAAATATATATTTTTAACTTCACTTAACACTCAAATACGAACTATTAGGAGTTCGTGTAGGCAGAAGAATTGATTGTTGATTGGCGGAATTTAATGCCGGATTTTTTAATTTGTAGCAGAGCGTAGTCATTAAAATAATTAATTTCATCAAGTGGGAATCGAACTCAGTCATGAAGCACTCAAATGACTTCAAACATTTTCATAGACAGACACTTCAGAGACTAGACATTCACTGTGACGTGGACTACATTTAGAGCTAAATAAGCGTAATTGACTATTTTTGCTGTATAAATCTTTACTGACTTTACATACGTTACTTATATACCCGTGTTCGTTTAAAATAATCAGTCGTAGATAAGATCTATAATCTCCCAATTAATTTTGACGAGTAATAAGACTGACATCGGCAGAATAAACTTATTAGTAATATTTTTTGTGACAAAAACGCTTACTTAAAATAGTCACAGCGTGTGCCCAAAAAGAACCTTGTTATTATTGTATAAGCGTGTGTATGAACTGGGAATTAACCTTAATTTTATAAAACAACAGGTGACGGTAACAGTAAATGATTTTTTAATCTGTATTAAGCTGTAAAAATTTCTAAAAGAAGTCTGTTAAATCGTAGTCTTCTTATATCGTAAAAAAGAAAGATTAGAATTCATAATATACCATTTAGAGGCCATCGTGGCGCAGTGGCACAAGGGTGCCGCCCGTAAACGCGACGGTTGTAGGTTTGATTCCCACTCGAAGAAGTGAAGTATTTGATTACGTTTATATTTCCATTTTTCTGCGCTCTGGTGTAGAGGCAAAGCGCGGCGTTGAGTCCTGCCACTCAACACGCAATGCCTCCAGAATTTGGAAGAAAGTGGGGAACGGAGTGTCTTAACACTGAATTCCCTCTGGCTACCCTGCTGTATGCGGGATACAGCGTGAAGCTGAAAAAAAATAAAAACAAAAAAATTATATACCATTTATATTATAATATGAATAATATTAACAAATTCTAATCGAACGTCAATGTAAAGTATGTACTTGTTATATTTATTAATTATCATCAATATTTTCTAATAACATAAGTATTAAAAAATCATTTTAGCCTCATATGTAAAATATGTTTTTTACTTTCATAGCTGCGCTCGAATCTTGGCACGTACAGAGAATTGTTGGAAACAAAGCAACATTCGTGGGCCAATCAATTACCATCGAAAAACTGCCAGTTTGTTTCATCATGGCAGATAGTCAATAAAAAAACTCGTAATATTATTTATATCATAGCTTGTTAAGCCCTAAATGCAAAAAGGCATCTCAAATAAGAGAAAGTGTGAGAATATGTTACAATCCTGCTCATTGAAAGAGAAAACCTGAAAATCTTTGATTCCGGTCGTTGAAAATCCAACTCCATACATAGAAGAAATATAATCAATATGCAAAATCAGAACTGTCATCAATTATAGTCATTTTTTTTAACCATACGGTTCCAACATTTTAATTATATATACAATTAATAATATAATTAATATTTAGACCGCAATTAAAACGTTCAATACTTGTAAAGGTATAAAAACTGTCCGAACCGGTCCATTCTGATACATTTTGTATGAACATAATTGTAACAAGTTTTTTGCAATTAATTTAACGTATAAGCCACAATGGACGTTTTCTAGCCTGTCAATAATGAACGATAAACAACGTTTGGTGTTAAATAGAATTGAGGCGTGCCCTAAAATTACGGATTCGTAAAATGGAATGGCTGTCCTCGAACTTATTTTGGTATAACGACCAAAGCGGTTTGTTTTCTATCATATAAAAATTAATATATAAAAATAAATTGTTTCTTTTTTATATGTATATAGCTTAATCCTTTATTCCTATATATATAAAAAATTTTATTCTATAGCACATAGCAGGGTTCTCAGAGAGAACCTAGTAGGGCAAGACACTCCGTTCTCCATTCTCCGTCCCTCCTGAATTGCAACTCAATCTCGCACATCGAATTTCCAAATTAAAAATAATCCATTTAATCAAGCGGAAATCGAAACCAAAATGAGACTTAACTACAAAAAATAAAGCCCCAAAAACCAGAACAATCTCTTAAAATAGCAAAACAAAATGAACATTTTCAATACTAAAATTATCTTGTGTACTCTGTTAATGTTGGTTATACTCGTATAATCCCACTGACGGGCATTGAAAGCTTCCCAGCCGGGTAATCCAGGTTCCGGATACGAATCAACCGTGCAGCCTTATCACTAATCTATCTAAATGTAATACAGTAAAAGCAAAGTGCATTTGGCTTTTCTTTGTATAAACCTGTATGCACATTTATATCCATTAGATGATTTTATGCTTTGGTAAACCCATCTTGTATAATGTATAGGTTATTTTAAATAAACGTTAGTTTTTGTTGAAATTATTATATTATACATACATTGTTATTTATAAAAAAATAAAGTCGGTCATGGCACAGCGGCGCTAATTGTAACCGAACAAGCTTGTGTGTTCGATTCCCACTCGAGGAAATGAAATATTTACTTTATTTTTATTTGCTGGCTCTGGTAACGAGCCAAAGCGTGGCGTTGAGATTCACCACTTATCACGTGATGCCCTCTGCCTACTTTGCTATAAGCTGGATACAGCGTGAAGCTATAAAAAGATTAGCAATATAAGGATCGTAATATAAAAAAATGAATATTATTTGTGGAAAATCTACGAGACACTAAAAATATGATTTATTATTAAGAGATAAAAATACAAAAAAAAACATCAACGTCACGCTGCATCCCGCACACAGTAGAGGCATAGAGATCCCGTGTTAAGACACTCGGTTCACTATTTTCTTCCAGAAAATTCTGGAGGCATTGCGCGTTGAATGGTGGAAATCGACGCCAAATCAAAAATATAAATTAATTAAATATTTCCTTTCCTCGAGTGGGGATTGAACCCACAACCAATCGATTTAAAACTACAAACATTTGTATAAGAAATTATTTATGTAATAACATCCTTAAGATTCTAACAAAATCTCTTTCAATAGAAACCCAAGTACATTTAAACTCAATACATACATACATACATGTAATATAGATATTAGATATATCATTTATTCATTGCAAATGTTTAGATAGTAAATGTATTCAGAAACAATTAAGCCGACGACGGTATGTAATCAACTAATTGTGGGTTCGTACGCGACATGCGAACGTTGTTCTAATGCTATAAAGCAGAACACCTAATTATATATTCATTTTGTCGAAAACGAATAATTTAAATTATTCTATATAATATCTAAATCTAAATTATAATAACATGGCTAGTCAGACGAGAAACATATATATTCATATAAGTCTAAGTAAAGCGATAAAATTAAAAAATATTAAATATTTGATATTATTAACCAACATTATAAAAGAGTAAAAATTATAATTAAAAAATATACTCATACTATCTTACTATTAATATTATAAATGTGAATATAAATTTATTTGTTAAGCTTTCACGCCAAAACTACTCAACCGTTTGTACGAACTTTTTACATATTGTTTAAGAATTAGGATAATTTTTAATGATAATAAAAAAAAAATAGCTTTTGGAGTTCAAACGTGCGAAGCTGTGTTGGAGTCTTTAGTTATTTAACAAACGAGTGACAGACATACAAGTAAGAGTAAAATAAACGTGAAAGCTGATCTCTTATTCACAAGTGGAAGTCGATGAACCACTGTCATGTCGCCGTTATAAATTGACGCAGCCATCGTGTAAACTATTCAAGTGATTCAAGATTTACACAATATACATATGTTATTTTATGTAAATATTTACTCAAATGAACGTGAGATGGAAATTGTACTTAATAATTATTAATGGTTTCAGAATTCAAACTACTTGTATATAATATATTAATTATATATAATATAGAGGCCGTCGCGGCGGAGGGTTTCAAGCGAGTTCCTGTAAACTAGTTCGATTCGAGAAGAAATATTTAATATTTTCATATTCTCGTTTTGGCAATGAGGAAAAGCGCGGTTAAGTTTGGTGGAAAGTGGGGAACGAAGTGGCTCAACACTAGGTGTCCGGAATAAAGAAAAACATATTAAATGTTTATGGGTTCAATTTCTAGTATTCTAGAGAACATGCGGCTGTGAGTCAGCCACTTCACACACAATGTCTAAAATTATTCTATTTTTTATTATTATTATTTTTTCTTAACATTATTAATTAAAATATTGTTATATAATGTTACTTCTTTACTAGCTTTACTTTAAGTTTCTATTTTCACAATTTCAAGTAATTTAAGAGTACATTATGACGGCAACTCGGCTGTAGTAATTGCAACATGTCACGTCGCCAGCATCACGACCACACGGCTTATAAAGCTCTTAAGGATACCTGTGAAATTAATATATATTAGAAGCAAGACTATTGTTATATTATACTGTAATATTGAATGCTTAAGTGGCAATAAGTTCTATTTTCTAGCTTCACGCTATAGTCTCAGAAGTAGCCTGAGAACCTAGCGTTAAAATATTCCGTTTCCCGTTAAGACACTTCCGTTTCATCTTGTCCACCTCATTCCTGAGGCATTACGAGTTCAGGGGCGGAATACCACGCCGCCACCGCCAGAGTCAAGAACTGAAAATTTTCAATATTTAATTACCCCAAGTGGAAATCAATTGCGCACTTGTCGCATTCACAGACGCAGCCCTGCACCACCACGGCCTAAAAAGAAGATATAAGTACTATATAACAAAAATATTACAAGTAATATTCAGTTTTGAATGTCTTCATAGCATCGCATGACATGACATTTATAGTGGGACTCTTCCTCCCGATCTGTACAGTACTGACTGACAGACTGTTTCCTGGCACCTGTAATTTATGGCAGTATTGTTCTTTTATTGAACTTTGTATAACATGTTCATGTAAATGAATATATAATATTTAATTAAAGAATAGAGGTGCAGGAGTACCTCTGTGCTACGACGGCCTGTGACGCGACTGTTGGAAGACAGTAACGCGACGGTTTTGCGTTCAATCCCCAGTCGAGGGAAAAAATTATTATTTCTTAATTCTATCATTTCTTCGCTCTAGCAAAACGCAATATTTCGCAACGCCTCCTGCCTACCCTGCTGTATACCCTGCTGCGGGATACATTGCCGATTTTTTTTTTCATTCATTTTCATTTTCTAAGCTTTTAAGATAAAAGGTTGTGTACGGTGTTAAAGTATATATCTTCATAGATCTTCAGTTTATCACTATTATATTTGATAGTTCAATACAGTGAACCTCGAACGCCAGCGATACCTATAATAAATACCAAAGGGCGTTTCTCAGGCCTTTGTATTTAGGTGCGGTTTAAATTGTTGAGAGTGGCATATTTCGTAAAAGTAAAGTAGTTTCTGTGTTCTTTAATTGCTCAATAGTTCGTCTATGTGTGAGATATCTCCAAAAATATGTTATTGTTAGGTAATTTAAAAACTTATTTACAGTATATATATTAAAGAAGATATAGAAAAGAAAACTCTTATGATAATGTAAGGTACCACAAATTAATTAATAAAAAAACCACAGTAAAAAAAATAACATAATTATTATAAATTAATGATAAAGATAAAAATTAAAAAGGCCGTTGTGGCGCAGAGTCACAAGTGTGTGACTGTAAGACGATGGTTGTAGGGTCGATACTAACTCGAGCAAGGCGTCCGACGGTGAGTTCCGCCACTCAGCATGCAACGCCAAATTCGGCGGAAAGTAAGAAACGGAGTGTCTTAACACCAAATTCCCTCTGCCTTCCCTGCCAAATGCAGGATACAGCGTGATTCAAAAATTTTTCTTAATCTTTGTTAGAGCTCCCACTAACCTCTTAAGCATTTTCTATTGGATATTTCTTTTTCTAACAAAATATCTACACTTAATATTACTTTCAATATTCAATATTGTAAACTTCACCACATAAAACTCGACACTTACACCATAAATTTTACCTGCAATTAATCAAACCTAAACACTCCATTGTCATACTATTCATATTGTTTATCTCCACTCAGATCTTCAACGTAGCGACTGGAAAAATGGTTGGAGCATGTGCAATTTGTCACCATCAATCATTGATAAGGTCACCGCCACGGCTGTCTGTCCTCAGAGTAGGCTACTGCACTAAACATTTGTGAACGGAACTTTCAATTCACGTAAAATAGATTATGGTAATAGGTTATATTATTTTTGCACTTTACTACACTGATATAATAAAAAGACGAGTCGTGGCGTAGGGCCACAAGCGTGTTATTGTAAACACGATGGGGTGTGGTTTCGATTCCCTTCTTCTTCTTGACTTCTCTTGAGATAATGAAATATTTAATATTTTCATTGGTTCGCTCTGGTGTCGGGGGAAAGCACGGCGTTGAATTCCGCAACAGAACACGCGTTTAAAGCAGAGCGCAGTGTTAAGTCTCGTCTCTCAATACCTAATATCTCCAGAATTTGGTGGAAAGTAATGAGTGGAGTATCTTAACACTAGCTTTTTGTGTCATACTCCTGCTCCAGCCGGGATACGCAAGAATAATAATAATGTAAATGTTAAGCTAATTAATAGATGTTAATACAACTTATTTTCATATATGGAAATGTGTGATGATATAAATCCTACATCAAATAACCTTCTGATATAAAAATTACTATGTCTTTTACAGACTATAAAACCAAATAATAAAAATCCATATGATTCTTTCGAATCGCTTTTATACTAACCCTATAACGTCTTCGAGTTTAACTTCCAACCCATCGTAATAGGTTAATTGAGGCCATGTTTTTGTCGTTTTCCCTTTACTAACAGTGAAAGTATTTGTAATATGAACAAAAAAATCTTATTAAATCAGTTATATCTATAAAAATGTAAACCCTACACAAAGCAGGGTAGACAGAGGAAACCTAGTGTTAAGACACTCAGTTCCCCACTTTCCCCCGAATTCTGGAGGCATTTAGAGGCGTAACTCAACGCCGCGCTTTGCCAGACCAGAGTCACATCACCGTCACACTTTGTGCCGCTGCGCTACGCTGGCCTCAATGGCAATATTAACAAAAAGAACAAAAGGTTTTAGAGGACCTCCGTAGAAACAAGACAATAACTAAAGAATTAATTAGCTTCTCATTTCTATTATTCATATTGTAATAAAAAAAAAATATTTTCACACTTACTTGTGTCTTTTGTATCGGTCATTAGGTAACGCCGATAACAATGTGATACCGTACATACCGAATTGCATACGAGAGTTGAGTGTCATTTTCTCACAAGTATTGCTTAAAATTGTAATACGCCGACAATCGACATATTTGAACGATTTTCACATGTTTGCATCAACTAAACTTACTTGTATCTGTTGTGACAGTTGTGTCACATGAGCTTTTTTTGCTTTACACTTTGTTTGGGATCGGAGTGACTTAACACTAGGTTCTCTCTACCCACCCTGCTATGGGCAGGATACACAGTGAAACAGATTTTTTTTTACACTTTATTCAGCATATTGCAAGGTTACATTTTACAGCGTATGGCAGAATTTTATCCTTTGTCTTGTCTAAATCTGGCAAATAATATTTTCATTTCCTCCGAGGGGCTCATACGATAGGGACCAACACATTTATATCACTCGTCGCTATTTCACTACATCACGATGATCTATAATACATTCAATTTTATGTTTAATAATATTCTAAATTTTAAATATTAATAATATTAATATTATAACAAAATATCTACATATACTACGCCACCTCAATCCTATAAAAATTTCCCCATTGTTGTTTACAAGTTACATTCCTAGCACATGAATGTTTACGGCTGAAATACAAACCGGAGTCGATAAACTTAAATTTAGTAGCGAAAATACTTCGCCCCTTTTTTATCGACGGTATAGATTTTCATCGACAATGGTAAAGCTATAAATTGATTGTACTACTTTGTTATTGCCTATAGTTTTTATGGTTTGATTTCAACATTAAGCTTATGGGAGTAAATCTTATGGCAAGCGATATAAAAGTTTCTGATTTTAGTTATAATAAAATTGAGACCAGTCGTGGTGCAGGGACACAAGCCACATTTTGTAGGTTCGATTCCCACTCTTTGAAATGTTATATTTAATATTTTCACTATTTTACACACACTAAAGCATGGCGTTGAGTTCCGACACTTAACACGCAATACCTCCAAATTTCGGGAGATAATGGGGAATGGAGTGGAATACGAAGACGTACTAAGTTCCCTCTGACTACCCTGCTGTGTTCGGTATACACTGTGACTCTTAAAAAATGTATATTCATAGCACTATTTCGAAACATGTATCTGCAGACTTTTTTTTATATTCACATAGTATTTTCATCATTTGTTAATGGAACAAAGATCGAACTAATATTATCGTTTAATTCTATTACCAAGACAACATCTCGTATATAATAACAAAATCATTCAACCTATAACTTTAATATTAAAAAGTGCATCTTTAGACGAACTAATAATTTATTAATTTATTTACGAGAGCGGACGCAGGCACAACTTTGTCGACACCTCGCCTCACCGCATATACTCGTAGCCGCTTGCATTATTCAGAACATTCGTTCTTGTTATCTTAGCACTCAAAACTTTGTATATACCACTCAAAGTGAAGTCACGAAAATAATACTAGTTCGCATATTTCTGTGACATTGTGAAAATACTTTGTGTCAACTGTATAATAAACTATAACTAAACGATGTAAAAATTTATATTTGCGAATCAATTATTTATTATGCAGCGTTGGGTTACGCCACCTAACAGACTATGGCATAGATTACGAAAATAAAAAGGTGAAAGTATTCTTTCATATGTTTCAACTTATTTGCAAAAAAATGTGTATTTGCAAAAAAAAAATGTACAAAAACTAAAAGTTAAAAATATAATAAACTGCAAAGAGTTGAAAACTGTGAAAGTAAAAATTGTGGGTTTGGGTCCCACTCGAAAAAGTATTTTTATTTAATAGTTTTGGTGACAAACTAAGTGCAACAGTGTACGGCCATTTAACACTTAAATTTTCGAAAATTGAGCGGAAAATAGAGAACGGAGTGTATTAAAACTAAATGTTATGCCTATGCGAGAAGCTACAAAAAATATACAAATTATTTATATTTATTTAGGATTTTTGAATAATATTTGACAAAATTTTACCACAAATAACGCTATAAACCTAATTTATATTATCAGCCTTGGAATGAAGCGTCGTCTGCTATTTTCATAAAAATCACACGACCAATATCAGTTATAAAACGTTTCACAATATAACTTTTTGTTTTTTATTAATATTGCTAAATAATTGCAGTAGTGTGTGGCTAAATCACGTTGAATGCATTTATTATAAGAAATTGTATAAAAAATTATGTTTGTTTCACGATTTCTCATACAATTATGAGGTTAAAATTGATAGTCCCCTATGTAGTTTTACTATTTTTACAGTAATAACCATGTTACCATTAACATGTTTTATAAGGTTTAACTTTAACTGTCCGTTTATATCTGCGTATGCATATGTATGAGAGTACGATATTCATAGTACACTGATATCCTTTTCGTGAAGATTAAAATAATAGAAAACACATCCACAACCATTTTCGATTTATTTCTTTAAATTATTTTATAATTGCTTGAATCTTCTTACTTTTTTCTATTATGTTGTTTTTTACTCTCCTTAGAGACTTGACATTTTGGATGGCTAAATCCGGCAATACGTTTTGTTTAGCCAGACAGGAGAGTATTTTCCCCATTTTGCTGAGGTAAAAAGCGGCGTTAAGTTCCGACACTCCACTATGTCTTCATTTTCTGTCAATAAACCGTAGTTTGTTATATTTTGTTGAGATATTTCATTTATAATACCGATGTCTACCTTTTAATAATATTCTTATTATGTATATGTTAATATTATTATTGATAACCATTATACTTCAAAACTAAATTCAGTCAATTATTGTATTTTTACTTTAACTTTTGTTTTCCTATTATTGAATATTTGAATAATACAAATAATAATAATAATAATAATAAAATAATAATATTTCTTTATATAAAAATACACCGTGTTCTTGTGGCGAACGATGTGACGACTACACACGTCAGTATAGATGAGAGTCTCTAAAATTGAATAGAAAGTGGTAAACGGAGTGTCCTAGCACAAAGTTTTCCTCTGCCTTCCATGTAAGCTCTCAAACTCCATATAAAATATAATCACAAAATTATGTACAAAAGACTTAAGCCAAGCAATGTATTACAATAATTGAGGGGTTCAACGACCACACGTGTACTGTGTACTTACATATAAATATGCCATTAAAGTTTCAATGACAAAACGTCAAATTAATTTCAAAATCAATATTTTCTTATAGGAATTCATCATTTACAAGTGCTTAAGAAAATTACTTTAAATATTTATGCTCACGTTTATGTTATACTAATGATAATCTACGTACAATTATAATTAAATGATATGTACAGTAATTGTATACGCCTATCGTTAATAGTTATTTAAGGCTAACTATTATGTTATAATAAAGGTCACCTGTGGCGGGCTACAAGGCTGTGACTGTAACGCGAGGGATGTGGGTTCGATCCCCACTCGAGGGAATGAATTATAATTTATCAATATTTTCATTTCTTTGCTCTGGTGTCGAGGTAAAGCGGAATGTTGAGCTTGGCCACTCATCACGAAAAGCTTCGAGAAATACCTGGAAAGTGGGGAACGGAGTGTCTTAACACTCCCTCTGCCTACGCTGCTCCTTCCAGTAATTGTACTTCATCATTAATAATTATTTAAGGTTAACTATAATAATGTCTGATGAACAATTACATAGCACTTCAATTTTAAAACGGTCGTATCATTTAGATTTATTTTTATATTTACAGTAAAACCAAGGTAAAGTGTCTTTGTTGAATACATTAGAGGCGATTGTTGGATTTACCTCTTGACCTTTTATTGTAAATAATATGAATGCCGTTACACCTTGTGGGACAGTTGAGATATTTCTTATTCGTGACATATGTGGGTTCAAATTTTACTGGAGTAATATTTAGAATTTATACGATTACGGATTTTTCTATTAATAAACTAAAGTTTTTCGATGGCCACGTGACGCTAATTTGTAGATTTGTCTGTTTTTAAACAATTAAGTATATTGAAACTATACTCGTATAAGCTTAAATAGGTTCTTAATAATAACGTTTAAGTAAACATATATTGTAGAGCTAATATGTATAAACATCAACCTTGAAATGTAATTTAACCTGTGACATCTGACATATAGTTTATATTATAATAATTATTATTTAATTTATTCATTATTTATATATTTATTTTTTAATAATTTCAAAAATCTCATATTAGTATATCGTTGCTCCACACAAAACAAAATTATCATATTAAGTAGGTAGAGAAAATTTTTATTAAAAAAATATAAATTTTATAAAAAACATACAAAGCTAGTATTTAGTAAAAGTAAATTAATGTATTGTTTGTTTCAATTATTTCAATTATTTATTATTATATTTTTCAATTATTATGATGACTGCGGCGTTGAGTTCTGCCACTCAACACGCAATGCCTCCAGAATTCGGCAGAAAGTGGGGAACAGAGTGTCTTAACACCGAGGTTCCCTCAGCCTACCCTGCTGTGAGCGGGATAAGCGTGAAGCTGAAAAAAAAAAATTATGATGACATAAGTCATCATGACATAATACACAATATTAAACGTTATAATTTCCAGGCGAGCGTGACCATGACTTAGCTCAACGCCGCCACAACTTCAAACGACAATTTTCAACAGATCGTTCATTCTATTACAGCATATTTCGCACCTAAATTTAAACAGCGGATAATACCAAAGGACATTCCAGTCGGTATCGCCCCCAAACTTGGAACTATAAATTAATGTAGTTTTTGCTTTGCCTTGTTAGCCATCAGCCCAATATTAGTGGGATTGTTTCTAAACTTACCCTCGTAAAGCTGCCTCGCGGACCCCGACGCCAAATAAAGTAGGCGTTCAGTTTTATTTAACGCTAATCTGTTTAATGATAAATGATAAATTTAGGTCGGGTTTTTGGGGTTTTATAATAGAATACATTTTTATGTTTCATCTAATGGGTAAAGAAATGTGTTGTTTTTTTATTTCAGCTTTACGGTGTATCCATCATGTAGTAGGCAGAAGGAACCTAGTGTTAATACACTCTGCGTCCTAATTTCTACTAAATTTTAGAGGAATTATGTGTTGAACGGCGGAAATCAACGCCGCGCATTGCCTCGATACCAGAGAGAAAAAATGAAAGTAATAAATATTTGATTTCCTCAATTGGGAATCCAACCCATAATCTGTCGTACTGACAGTAAAACTACTATTTATTTAAATAAATAAATGTCGTTCTACTCTATATACTAGTATAGTAACACGTATAAAAATTAAGACTATTTATAAAATAAATAGCAATATTACAATCATACTTACATATTTAAAATCATCCTATACTTTCAGAAAACGTATAAAAGACTCGATAAAAGGTAGCAATATAAATTATTTTTAATCTCTAAAAGGTACATAGTATTACCTTTACTTTCTAGAACCTAACTCCAAGAAAACCTTTTCAAATATATATTATATGAAAAAAGATAAATACTTTACTCAACAATTTCGTACCAACTTTACTATCGGATAATGTATTTATTATCCCTTTGTTTAAATTCCTATAAGTTTCAGTGTACTTATGCAAAAAACTCGATTTGCAAGAAAAAGTAATATAAAATATAAATTTCCCTTTAAGAAGAATCAACAGAGCTTAACTCTCTACATATATTTGAGGAGTTCGCTCGGGTTAAGGTACTGATTTGAGGAAGACATGGAAAAGGTGGCGCTAAGTGAATAAATTGAAATGGCGGTATCGAAAGCGAAACCTCTTTGTCACTCACATACATTGGCTGTCACTTAAGTGTATCGAGTTTTTAGTTCATTTTAGTTTTTATATTGGCTTACTAAGAAAACTTTGAAAAATTAAGCTAATAATAATATATGGTAAAATCTTATTAACATAACACTCTTCAACAACCTCAATTTGTTTGAATGATTCTATAAATGTATAAAACTTTACGACATTCTCGAAGGTAGCGCTGCACCGCGGTAGTATAATTTTATAGATTGAGTTCTAAAAATAAAATGGATCACTTCCGAATCGTTTCAGATAAATATATTTTTAAAAAATCAACTTTAAGCTGTATTCCGCACACAGCAGGGTAGGCAGAAGGAACCTAGTGTTAAGACACTCCGTTCCCCACTGTCTACCGAATTGGGGAGACATTGCGTGTTGAGTTGAGCAGAACTCAACGCCGCGCTTTGCCTCGACATCAGAGCGAAGAAATGGAAATATAAACTTAAATAAATATTTCACTTCCCCGAGATCGAACTCACAATCGTCGCGTTACGATCGCACCCTTGTGCCGCTGCACCACAGCGACCACAAATATATGTTTAATTTTCTAAATTTCTGTCATTAAATAGTCTGAAGGGGAGGAAATAAGATCTCTTAATTTATCAACATGATGAAATTATACGTTCTTTTCATCTCTTTTCCACTAAATAGAGTCTCTATTTAGAGGAAAGAATTATAATTAGGTAAATAAAAATATTATTAGGTAAAAAAAATTATAAATAGGTAAAAAGGAAATTACATTCATATTTCTGATGGAATACTTGTAAGTGCTAATGTTTTGTTCATTGATACATTTCTATGAAGTAAGAGCCTTGTTGTTAAATTGCTCTGATTTCCACACACGTGGTACTTCTATACGTTATAAATGTATGAAACATGATATGTTTATCTAAAGTTTTTTATTAAGTAATTTTGTTTGCATAATAATAACTTTTTTACTATTATTATATTATGGCCAAAGGATATGTTTTTAAATATATTAGATTAAAAAAGTATCTTACGTTCTTTCTAACCTCTACAAATATATGTACAAAGTTGTGAAAGTACGTAAAAAACAAATTTACAAAATAATATGTGTTAAGATGATTTCATAAATTTGTTTCCAAATTATATGATAACCCTTACTTACGAGTCAAAATTTAACATAATTTCATTTATTATTTCTATCGCAATAAATACTCTCACAGTTACACAGCCATTATTTGCAAGATACAGGAAAATGCCAAGATCCCCAGATTTAAGGCGTGTGTTTCCCCATCAAGAGGGAGTGCAGTGATGGCTTACGCTCCAAATCCGTCTCATTAGGAAGGAAGCCTGTTTTGCAGCGAAACTCGGATTTGCAACGCCGCATGTACTATGGTAAGCTTATATTAGTTTAGACGAGTTTTTTTAAAGCTTTTAGTAATATTGATATGTATACTTGATGTACATGTAAATAGATATTTATCATTATTATCAGCTTCACACTGTATCTCGCACACAGAAGGGTAGTCAGAGGGACCATAGAATAAAATACTCCGTTCTCCACTTTCCGCCGAATTCTGGATGCCTTGCGTGTTGAGTGGTGGAACTCAACGTCGCACTTTTTTCTCGTTACCAGAGCGAAGAAACGAAAATATAAATTAAAGAAAATATGTGGTTTCCTCGAGTGGGGATCGAACCCACAACCATCGCTTTACAGCCGCACCTTTGCCAAGACCGCCTCCAAAATACACGATCGGCCTAGATATTTTTAGTGTAAAAATCACTACATACTATTAGAGCAGAAATTATTTAAATTGCTTGTAAAATTACTGTTCAAACTACCATATGAAATTTTAAAGATTTTTTAAAATTTTAAAATTCTAATATTTGTTAGGGTCCAGTATCTGTTAAGAAAAAAAGGAACCAAAGGTTCGGGATAAAATTTGAAGGTAAGAAATCTTAAATTATAAATAGAAAATGAAGCAATATTACGCCAAAATATTTTTCTCCAAATCTTCGACGTGCGTACAAATGTTAAGATTATCCAAACAATGAAGTAAATAAAATAAAACAGAAGAACAAACTTTTAACATCTCCTTAAAAGTTTTGTTGTGCTTAATTACATTTTCATTTATCTTTCCCTTAGTCCCCCAGCAACCGTCGGTGCAATGCGGTAAATAATTAATTTTTGTTTTGAACTAACAATCAAATTAAGTTTGTTTTTACGTTAAAAAATATTATCAAATTATCAAATAAATATCTTAAATTTACTTGATAATTCTTTTTAACGTCTTACATTGTTTATGAACTTGATAAGATTGCTTTGTAAATAGATAGATATGTTCGATTCATACGAAAACTGTAAATTATTTTATCTATTTTCTTTTACTAATAAATTCTTATATTATATGTAAAATATTTGAAAACATAATTAAAATTCAAAATTGGTTACAATCCCTTATCGGCAAGTGTCAGGTGATTCGCGATATTGTCAGCCGAATGGCACCGACGCAGACACCTCCAGGTGCCTTCCAACGAAATTACAAAAGTTCCAGTCAGATTCAACTTTGTTCATTTAAATTCTCATGATTTCGTTAGTATTCACTAATCGACATGCTTAAAATATCTTTCGTGACAAATATTATAAAATCTTTTAATATAGTTTTGTTCTATTAAATTTTACGCCATTAATTTTTATTAATTGCCATTCGTGGTGCAGTCTTAACTACATATTAAAATATTATGAAGATAATAATGCCTCAAATTCTATGCCTCAAAGTCAGCTTTGCTAATATAAAAAAAACATTGCGCAAAATCCTTTATTATATTTTCATCAAAATTATTAATTAACAAAAACTACCATATATTAATAAAATTAGCAATTTGAAAACATCACGTAGTTCTTTATACTCCAGATACTTGTTTAATCCAGTCTCGAACACTGGCCACACTGATGTACACTCCGGGGTAGCCCTTACGTGCGCAGCCTATGCCATGTGAAACTACACCGACTTGGATTCCATCCGACTTGATCACTGCTGGTCCTCCGGAGTCACCCTTAGATAAAAAAAATTATGTTTATATTTGACATAATGTCTTTTGAGAACTAGGATCTCTTTATTCTGCTGATAACAATACGTAATTCTGTTGTAAATTCTCCATTCAATTAGAGATATTATGTAGGTACTTGTGAGGTGTAGTCCTAAATCTTTTATATTAATGATAAACAACACATTTTTAGTCTTAAGCTATATCGTATATACTAGGCAGAGATAATGCAATACGTAATTTTCGATATACTTGAATTTGACATTATTTATTCGTGAAGGAATACTTGAACAGACTAAACAGAATACTAAACTTATACTGAAATGATGAGTGTTATTTAGACAAGCAATTCATCACGCTCAGAGTGAAAGACCAGGTGCAGAAGCACTCAACGTAGGTACACTCCAGATAGAAATTATCTTCAATCATCACCTATAATACATCTTGGTTTGAAATAAAATAACTAAATCAGAAAAAGATATATATCTAATCATGGCAATAAAATATTTAATATTTTCATATCCTCGCTCTGCTAACGGGGCAAAGCGCAGTGCTGACTTGCGCCACTCAACACGCAATGCCTTAAGAATTCAATGGAAAATAGAAAATGAAATGCCTTAACACCAGGATCGCAGAATTTCTCTGCCTACCCTGCCATGTATGGGATACAGGCGGAAGCCATAAAAAGAATTAAAAAATAAACCTAACTACCATATTTTCACATGTACTTTACAGTTTAAACAAATATTATTAAATAACACTAAAGCCCTACATTCTATCTTTCTATAATCGCGTACATATATATATATATATATATATATAGTAATACATTTACACTTTATAAGATTTTCTATTCTTAAATCTCTTCTGGAACCCTTTGAGGTACGAAGACGACATAAAGAGCACACTGCGCCTCTTTATAGCCTTTATAAACTCGTAAAAGATTCATGAATTATTTATACCAAACAAAGGTTTTGCAAATAAGCTAATAAATAGCCTAAGCAATGTACTGACAAATACTATATAGATATTTAATTTAATAAAATCTGTTTTTAGCCATCTATTATACGCACTAGGTGAGGCCAATCGTGGTGTAGGGGCACAAGAGTGTGACTGTTAACGCGACAAGTAGTGGGTTCGATTCCCTTTCTAGAAAATCAAATATTTAAAATTTTCATTTTCTTCGCTCTGGTACTATTTCTATAATAATATTTTCATATACCTGGCACGCGTCTTTACCACCTTGAGGGACACCAGCACAGAACATCCGAATTGTGAGTGAACGGTAGACTTTACGACATTCATCGTTGGATACAATTGGTACATCAACTGCCAGTAAACTGTCACTTCCGTCTCCATTTTCCTGAAATGAGAAAATGAATAATTGTGTATGCCTTTAACTCTTTCACAAAGAATCTTCTTTAATAAGAATTGCAAAAATATTACGTGGCACAGCAGGACGTGCGTCACTAAATATGATAGTTACGAGTTTGAATCCAAGAAAAAATTCAAAAATTTATAATTAATACAATTATATTATGGCTGTAGAACAAACCGTCACTATATGACACAGTCACTATATGATCTGGTAAAATTTTCCAAATTATGTATGTATAGAAATCTTTCTATTCATTTATATATACATAAATTTTCACTTAAATAATATATGTTAGTCTATATATAGTAAATTTTAACACTAAAATCAAATATATAATAAATTGATTTAGATACTAACTGAAGTAGCTCCCCATCCAGAGACAATAACGTTTTGTCCAGGCTTAACTTGTGTATCTTTGTCAGCCAAACGTACTATTTTTGTTTTAACGCCATCTAATTTTATAGGATTATCCAAAGTGACTATACCGATATCGTAGTCATAAGTTTTCTTGCTATATTTGGGATGTTGGGTTAATTTACTCGATGCAATAGTTTCTCCTTCGTCGCTTGACGATGTAGCACCCAATCTTACGTAAACTGACGACGCTCTGAAATTTTTCGTTTTTTTTATGATATTTAATGTAAATATTATGCAACAATAACACTTTATTAAAGCGAGGCGTAGCGCACGGGCACAAAGTGTGACTGTAAACGGGACTTGTTGTGGGTTCGATCCCTACATGAGGAAATAAAAAATATTTATTTATATTTATATTTCTTCGCTCCGGTATCGAGGCAAAGCGCGAAGTTAAGTTCCGCTACTCAGCACGCGATGCCTCCCGCAACGGAAAGTAGGGAACGGATTGTCTTAATACTAGGTTACGTCTACTACCCTGTGTGCGATACTGTATGCTGCGTGAAGATAATTTGATTTTGCTTTTATATATTAAATAAAACAACTAGATATATCAACACACATTAAATAATAGTTGGGACGTAGGCTTGAATACCACTCGAGATATTTATATACCAAGAGAATTAAAATACAATTATGTCCCTAGTCTTCATAAGCGAGCTGCTCGACTTTCCTCGCCTATATAATATACAATATATGATAAGAAAGTAAATAAGGAAACTTTTCGTCTCTAGGTAAATATACCTAGAGATGAGTCCTAATATATTTTTAGTGCAGGGATGCATTGGACAGATATATAAAAAAAAATATATATTATATATGTTACCCAGTTAAGCAATGCGCTGCAGTCAGTATTGTTTTATTGCTTATTATAGATCCCCCACATTCGAAGAACTCTCCATCTCTTGATATCAACAAATGTACTTGATAGGGGAACTCCTCAATACTAACATTGTAGCCACCGACTATTCTATTGTTGTTCGATTCAGGGCGGTATCTGATGGTTTTTCTACTGAAGGCATCTAAAAATATTTATAATTGAATGGTTTTATCAAATTATATGAAACTTTACTGAACTGTCTGTCTGTGTGTTTTTTAACCACACCTTTATACAAAAATGCACCCAGCAGCATAAGCACAAAAAAAATCTTCATGTTTTAAGTCAATCAGTAATATAAAGAATGTAAAATATAAAATTTGCAAGTTCTTTTATAGTAAAAGAAAAATTTATGTTTGTTTTTTTTACACGTTTTTAAAATATTTTCTTTATCATTATAAAACCATTTAGTTCTATAAAAACAACATTTTTAAGTTAAATATTAATGTATTTTATGCAAAAACTAAGAATAAACATACCTATTGGAAAATATATAGAGGTAGTCATTATATCTATGTAAAGCGTACTTAAGAGTTATTTACTATAAATATCCAAAAAAAATAAAGATTATTATAATTAATTAAAGTAAAAATATTAATTTAATGTTATTAGTGATTTCATATCTATTCCATTAATTCATCTATCTCAAGGTTTCGTGGAAGCTCAGTTCTGGTAACCTAGCATCAAGACACTTCAATCCCATCAAGATATTTCCTTTCCCTATTTTCTTCCAAATTCAAAAAGAAAATATTATATATTTCTTTTCCTCAAGCGAAATCGAACCCACATCGTTTCGCGATTGGTGTCGCTGCACGCTTGTGCTCCTGTGCCATGACTGGTCTATTTTATTTCTTTATTAGTTTTATATTATTATTAGCAAATTTTGTTATGCTTTGTCTATGGAAATTCTTTCGCAAATATTATCTAGTGTTAAATATTACAAATATTGGGTCAACTATGCGTTTCAGCTACTATGTAATAGTATTCTTTATAGTTCATTGTCGTCTTTATCATGTATTTTATGCGTTAATTATGCAAATATTGTAATTTTGTAAGAATTTTTTTTTACTGTCACACTTTGTGCCCCTGCGCCTAGATTTGATCGGGCCCCGGCGCCCAACTTCCTCCACCTTAATGGCCGACAACGCACCTGTAGTTCCTCTGGTGTTGCATGGGGTCGTGGGCGGCGGGGATCACTTACCATCAGGTGACCCGAACGCTCGTTTGCCTTGTCCTCTCCCATAAAAATAAACTTGCGATAGTTAGCATTCCATTTGATATGCCAGACTGTCGTTTCGATGAAATACATCTTTGAAAAACATATAAATAATGATTTTTAATTATTTTACATTCACAATAAAATTAACTTTATTGGTAGTTAAGCTCTTGTAAAAGAATTATTTGCAGTAGTAATAGTCATCTTTATCAATATTTCACGCATTAATTATGCAAATAATATGATATGTGTTTTTTTAAATTTCACGCGTATTTGTTTTAGTTATATTTAGTTTGACTATTTAAAAGTTGTTATGTTGTATTTCGTTTTATATTTTATAGTGTCAAAATTCGTTTGAATTACTTAATTGGAAACACAATTAATATATTTACAATGAAAAATTAAAAGATAAAAATAACTTAAAAATACATTTAATACATAAAGAAATATATTTTTAATAAGAAAATTAAATATAATAAGTATACCAAAAATGCACCAACTGATGAACACTTGTACATGTTAAATATAAAAGTATACAGTCCGTATAACTAAACTGTTTTTATTTCCGGTGTCGAGATAGAGCTTAAATAAAAAATATAAATAGCTTTCCTTTTTTTTTGGAAAAAGGATAACCTTTACTACAATCACCCCAATCGTTTATAACATTGTACATCCGTATTTACAAGTAAAACTTATATTAAATTTGATCCAAATTTGGTTAACATATTATTTGTAAAATAAAAAGCCAGTTTCAACAATGAAGAATGCCATATGTATTATTAAACATAGATTTAGAATTTATACTCCAGTAGCTAGTCTGATCCATCTTCGGACTCTTGCGACATTTGTGTACACACCAGGAGTATCAGGTCTAGCGCAACCATTGCCGAACGAAACGATTCCTATTTGAAGACCTGTATCTGTTGACACTGTAGGGCCTCCGGAATCACCCTGTGCAGAAAATTTTACTGAATTTGATAACTGTAGCTTGACAGAAAATATCTCTTAGGCGGTTGATAAAGTGGTGAATTTTCACAAAGTTTGTAGGAGTTTGCTCTCATTTGTTGTCTCTTGTGTTGAATTAGAAATTTTATTTTTTCTGCTCCAAGAAACCGTGCACCTAATATCTGATATATATCTGACCTAATATGGTCTTGATGGACAGAGAGACAATAAAAGACGGAACCCTTAAAATATAACTCTCACTATAAAAATCTCATACCTGACAAGAATCCTTCCCGCCTTCTTCTAATCCAGCACAAAATTGCCGAGATGTTAGTGTTGTGTAAGTTTCGCGGCATTCCTCTTGAGACACCGTTGGAATTTGTACTGCCATCAGATTTTCACTCACCTGACCACCTTCCTAATAAAACAAAAACAAATATACTAATAACTTACAAACTAACGTAATAAAAAATTATAAAATATTAAATGTGAGTTAAAAATATGAATTATTTTTTCGATAGCTCTATCAGTTAGTGAAGAGATAACCTTACAAAATAATCAATTACATTATGAATGGTTTATCAAACTTACAGTGGTATCTCCCCAACCAGTCACCAGAATATTAGTATCATTGGGTATAACAGTCCCCCTGGCCGGCAATGATATAGCCCTCGTGCTGTATCCATTCAGAGCTATTCCTCCAGGAATATTTATTACACCTACGTCGTAATCAAAAGTCGCAGGATTGTACAGTGGATGTGATCTGAACCTTGTAGAGTTGTATTGGATGCCTCCATAATCGGCATATGTACTGCCGGCCCTTACAAATACTCTTTGTTTTCTGAAATAATTTATAAGTAAGAGTCAAATTCATTTGTGCAACTCTTTACATTATGTCATACATTAATTATTTAGTAACAGATATATATGTTTTTCGTTATATACCCAGCTAAGCAGTGAGCAGCAGTTAACACATAACGGTCACTTATAATCGACCCTCCACACTGAAAGTACTGGGTTCCCATCTGCAGCAGCAAATATACTTGATATGGTGCATCCTGAATTGTAATGTTATATCCTCCTACTATTTTATTAAAACTTTTTTCATTGTATTCAAGACGCGCTCTAGCTGTTATATCTGGAAAATATTTAATGATAATAGTATATTATATATTTTATTTTTATTATAACTATTTTATTTTACTTGAATTTCTATTAAACAAATTATATAAAAAGAGTTAATTAAAGAAAAATATCATATAATACTCACCATTAAAAAATATACAAATAATTAATAAAACTATTGGCTTTTCCATAGTGGGCAAACTCATAAATCCAACGTAAGCGACCAATTGAACAAAATGCTTAAATACTAGTCTTCATAAGGATTACGTTTAACTAGAAACACATTATGTGGGTTATATGAGATGCAAAAAATTTTATTCATTTTGATAATTATCTTCGCTAATAAGTCCGCAAATATGTACAAAGAGATAACTCCATTTATTTTACCTTCAAGTGACATAAAATTTTATAATTACTATATTAAAGCCTATTAAGTTTGGTTTGGTATAGTTTTATGATTCATTAATCCATACTAATATTACAAAGTGGAAGAATAAGTTTGGTTGAAAAAGTATTTTTATACTTGAGAGCCCATTTATCGAGAAAGGCTAAAGTTTATATTACTTCACGTTAATTATTTCGATGTAACCGACTGTACAGGTTACAATGTACTCGTCAATCACGTGTCATAGACAACTCTTAGTTATTTCCATTGAACCATCCTTGCAGTCCTGCAAGTAAAAGCTAGAATTATAAAACTATAATGCATTTTTGTGAATGTTGACCTCAGCAAAAGCCTTTGAGTGACAAATGACAAATATATCGATTACTTCACCTACTTCAGCCTCACGCTGTATCTCGTACACAGGAGGGTAGGCAGAGGGAACCTAGTGTTAAGACACTCAGTCCCCACTTTCTGCTGAACTAAGGAGGCATTGTGTGTTGAGTGGCAGAACTCAACGCTGCCCTTTGCCTCGACACCAAAGCGAAGAAATGGAAATATTAACGTAAATAAATATTTCACTTCCTCGAGTGGGGATCGAACTCACAACCGTCGCGTTACAATCACACCTCTGCCGCTGTGCCACGACTGCTTCAATCGATCAAATATCAATTGTCTTATTCGTTTTACTTTTAATTTAATTTGTTTTTCTCATTAGGCAAAAACCAGTGAAAAGAAAGTTTGCCTGAAATTTATTTTTTATCTTTACGACTACTTCATTTTTGAATCATTAAAATATAAGACATAAATATAGTATAAAACATAAATAAAAACATGAACAAGTGTATTCATTGATTTAAACAAAATTGACAATATTTTTATTTTCCCTCTATGATATGACGCAGCGCAGGAAGAGGAAAACAAAAAGTGATTAAAACTCTGTTTAGCTTGGCCTTGTTTTATATAGGAGATGTATGAAACTAAATTGAGATTATTACTTTTTACTCTCCGTTCACTGTGCAAGTAAAGAAAAAAATTTATATTTATGTCTCTTCTATTTCAGTTGCTTTTTCGATTCGTTCTTTTCAATAATTTCAATATTTACTAATTGGAAAAAAATCATTAAGAGCCTACCCTACCCTACCCCTACCCTTGAACGCTTTCAGAAAAAAAAAATATACAATTTCTCGCATAAATATTTGTGAAGTGAAATATTAAACTTCCTCATTTTTTAAATTTATTTATAAATCCAAATAAGTACTAATAATATACACTCCGCTGTATGAATAATTTTACTAGAGTGGTTATTACTTCAAGTAAGTGAGCAATTAGACGTTAAAACTTGAACGAACATAACAGAAGCGAGTAGGTCTTAGTACCACTTCACTCATAAAATCTAGCTTTATTGTAATTCTAAATTATGTAAATTTGAAATTGCATAGAAATTTACAATAAATTTATTTTTATTTTTTATTAAACAAAAAATTTAAATTAAGCACTGAGTAAAATGTGAATAAATGTATGTAAATAACCCTTTGACGGTGATTGTGTGTTCGAATCCCTCACTTTGCTGACATCTGGAACATTTTTGTTTATTTGGTCTAACTGCATAGTACAGCGATAGTGTCCGCTACTTAATTCGCTTGGTCCATGCTTGGATGGAATGTAAAGAGAAGAGTGGTGCATGAGGCACCTTCTCAAGAATACAAATGAGTTGGAAGTTGTTACCATTATCTCTTACTAAACGATTACAGTTATATAATTACATATAATATATATATAATTAGGTTATGGTCATAAAGAAATATATGTGATATTCGTGCAATTACATTTTGGTGCAAATTGGATAATGTCTAAAATATTACATCTTTTTATTTTCTATTAAGTTATTTGTAATTTATCTTCTTTTATGTTATAAAACGAAATTAATTATCAACTCAAAATAATTTTAACATTATTATTATTATTTACCAAAACATTCAGACTTATACATATGTAATAATTACGTAATTTACACTGAAACACATATTAATTGATTAATATATTTAATATTATCAATAATAAGCAAACAATAATAAACTAAATAACTCTATAAAAAGTAAACAGTGCCTCTACGACTATAATAATTATAAAAGGAAAAACCTCGTATTTCTTACACCAAATATGTTCTAAATTAAAATAAAACTATCTTCTCATATATAATACTTTTAGCACATCTTATATCTAATTAAAACAAAATTCAAAAAAACAAAAAAAGAGAGAGTCAAGTTCGTAGAATAAAGTCAACTGATCTCAACAACCAGTAATTTATACGCCAGTAGTCGTTTGGATCCATCTCCGTACTCTTGGAACATTAGTGTATACACCAGGATATCCAGGTCTAGCACATCCAACTCCAAAAGAAACTACACCTAATTGGAGGCCTGTGGACGTTGATACTGCTGGACCTCCAGAATCACCCTGTGATTTTGATACAAAAGATTGTTTATTATAGTGAAAAAAAATATTAG
Organism: Heliconius aoede; assembly: GCA_037355905.1. NCBI lineage: Eukaryota > Metazoa > Arthropoda > Insecta > Lepidoptera > Nymphalidae > Heliconius > Heliconius aoede. Next base: position 122,198 of record JBAIZZ010000289.1, read on the forward strand.
CATATTTTTGTTATCCGTTAGGAAAAAAATCGTCCTTTATATCTAGATTTTTTTTTATTAAGACAAAAAATACATTATATCGTATTTGAACATGATTTAATCGTGATTACAGAAATGAAACGTGAAATATTTAAACATATTATTTACCTGACAAGAATCCTTTCCACCTTGAGGGATGCCCGCACAAAATTGTCGCGGTGTTAAAGTACCATAGGACCGTCTACAATCGTTTTGTGATACCGTTGGAATCTGCACTCCCATGAGATTTTCACTCACCTTACCATTTTCCTATTACAAAAAAAACAAGGTGATATATTATTAGCTTATAAGATTGCTATAAAACCTTTTCGCATGGGCACAAGGGTGTGACATGTTGTGAGTTCGATTTTCACTCGAGGAAAATGAAATTTTATATTTAAGGCTAAGCGCGTATGTAAATAATTGTTATCAGTTTCATATATTTTATGTTAGAAAAATTCATAGATCTTTCTATAAAAGCCTTACCTAGTAAAGAGAACACTACACGGGAGTAGTATTTGGTTGAACTGTCAGCATCATGCATGATATATAATCGCTAAAGATATGCAAACCTTTAGAAACATGGCGAGCTTGTCTTTGAAGTTCTTACTTTGGAGATGTACTGGTTGCGTGCAAGCTTACGCCCCATTGGATATTCAGATCTTTGTAACTTTGGATTTGAATATATTAATCTAAAGGCCACTTTCAACGGCTACGAATAAAGTTTCAGATAGTAATCTAATAATAGAAATAGATACAAAATAGCTGTTTCTTATATATTATATTCAAGATTTTTTTTTTCATTTATGAATAGTAGTATACAATTTATACGATTTATTACATTTTTAAATTATAAATAAACACTTAAAAACGAAATGCATGTGCCAAATGTGTATCTACTAGATTTTCAAGACCTGTGTAAGAAAGCTTGTCTGGCAGATAAGGCTATCCGGGACTTTATCAGTCAGTAGGGAAATTGACCCGAACTATAGTTTATTATATCTAATTTTAAGTATTAAATTTAAAAAAATATCATAAGTATAGTCTATTCTACTATTCTATCATTTCTTGCTCATTTATACGTTGAAACACTTTTAAGCTTCATAGTACTTCCTATTATTAAAATACGAAATATATATATATCGATATTTTTATAACAAAAATCAAATGAGGGTATGAAATAGAATCATAAACAAAAAAGTTCGACGCATAGCGTCGGTGCCTTTTTTGATCAAGTTTTGTTGTTTAAGCATATTTTTTTATAACAGATTCATTTACTTACATACCGCATTTTATTTTTTGTATACTTAAGCATATCTTATTAAAACTTAGTTATTAATCATATCAAAAAAAATATAAAATTTTCACTCACAGTAGTATCCCCCCATCCTGTCACCAGAATATTGGTGCCGGGTTGTATAGTGGTGCTTGCGCTCGGCAGCCCCACTGCCCTCGTGTTGACCCCATCTAAATTTATTCTTGATGGTATATTTATCACACCGACATCGTAGTCGCTGGTGAGAGCATTGTAAAAAGGATGCGATTGGAACCTGGTGGTGTTGTATTGAGTACCACCGCTGTCAGCTAGTGTACTTCCTGCTCTAACGAATACTCTTTGTATTCTGTAAAAATAAAACAATAAGTTTTTTTACTAAGTAACAAACTGATTTCGCATACAAAGTGGATCTTATAGTAAGAAATTTTATGTGTTTTTTTTAACAAAAAAATCTATAAAATGCATGTGCAATATTGTAGCGGTTAAGTGTTCATCCATACAATAAAACTAGTTTAATATGTTATGTATGTAGTATTCAAAATTGCAAACAATATCGGTACAAACCCAACACGCGACTTTGATCTAGTTTCGAAGATTTGGCTGAGAGTGGGCAACGGAGTGTTTTAATACTAGGTTTTCTCTTCTTACCCTGCTATTAGCGGGATGCAGCGTGAAAACAAAAATACTATAAAGTAAATACCCAGTCAAACAATGAGCGGCCGTTAAAACATATCGGTCACTTATAATTGATCCTCCGCATTGATAGTAGTCGTTTCCCATCTGCAGCAGCAAATACACTTGGTATGGCACATCCTGGATTGTAGTGTTATATCCTCCGACTATTTTTGTAACGGTTCCATGACGATGAGAATGTCTTGTTCTTGCCGAAATATCTTAAAAATAACTTTATATTGAAAAAATATACATTACCAGGACCAGGACAGTATTCGACTATATTTGCGATGGTCTTGGGTTCGGTAAACAACCTCTCTGCCTAACCGTGACATATAGACATGCATAGAGCAGAAATTAGCTATTTACATATTGCATATTTTTAGCTTCACGCTGTATCCCGTACATCCTAGCACGGTACATGTAGAGACCCTGGTGTTAAGATACTCCGTTTTCTCACTTTATGACCAAATACTTTATTCATTGTGTGTTGATTGGTAATCAATGCTACAAACAATCTTTAGTAGGTTAAGGAATTAAAATATTTAATTTATGCCAGTGGAAGTCGAACCCACAACCTGTCTCACTTTAAGTCGTCATTGGAAGCTTTATTTCAAATATACTACAAACTTAATCTCTATTTTTTAATCATTATTCCAATGCAAATAATATGTTTATATCCTACCATTAAAATGTATACAAAAAAGCAATAGCACTACTGAAATTAACTTCTTCATTGTATACACTGTAAGTCAAATATAAAAAAAAAATATCGCAAAAAATGTTTAAATACTACTTATAATACCACATATTTTATCTAGAACCACTTTACGTGGGTGATAAGAGATTCATTATATATAAGTCATATTTAGTGATCTCAATAATTATCTTCGCTTATACTCGTAGTTAATGAGGTGAAGAAATTTACTTCTTTTTTACCTTAAGTCACCAGTTTCGTAATTATACGTACAAAGGCCATTTTACGTTAAATATACCATTGCTTATTATAAGTATTCTATAGAAAATTCTTCCTTATATGTAACATATTATTTTAACATTTCATTATCTAGTACTGATTGAGGATATGTGCAAATCTAGAAAACGATTTATAATTATAGATTCAAATAAAATAGAAACCGACCTCAAAATATATCCTTCATTTATATGCACAAACTTAAACAAATATTTAACTACAGTAAATAATATTTGAACGATTGCAAAGTAAGGAAAATTTAAAAATTATAAATGAAATGACAGTGTGTTACTGTATATTTTTTTTTTCTTCAGCTGAACGCTGTACGCATATAAGTAGGGTAGGCAGAGGAAAACACCTTTTTGCTTTGTTATCAGGGCGAAGAAATGAAAAATAAATAAGTAATAATTCATTCTGCTAATTGAGAATCGAACCCACAACCGCCGTATTTACACGCTTATGTCGCTGCACCACGAGGGCTTGTACCTATTTACTGTTTAAAATCCGTTATTTTAGGAGACGGCGGTGTTAAATTATTATTTTTTTTTTATTTTCGTGTTTTTGGCAGTTATTTATTTATTTTTTGTGGCTGTCACCGACTTATAAATGAGGATTTTAAATTTTATATCTGTATATGAGTATCAATAATTTTATTTATTTTGGAGCAATTAAAATGTAACTTCCTACAATTTAGTTTTTGTTTAAATCTGTGCATGATGTAGTATGTCTACATATTGTATAGATTTGAAGTCGGGTTTTCATTTTTGTTTATAATTTTATTTTTTACTTTTTAGTTTTAATTCAAAATAATTGTTTATTGTTGTTAGAAACACTACATACTACTAGATATTACTAGATATTATAATAATAATACTAGATAATCCTAGACATTATAATCATCATCTTGTTCTTGTCCATTGCTGCACGTAGGCCTTAATATATTGAAACAGTTATTAATATACATTATTTAAAAATTATAACGGCTCTTCCAACTAATAATAATAATAAAAAACATAAATGCAAATTTCTGAACATTGTTGTTGGTTGTGGGTTCTATTCCCACTCGAGGAAATGAGATATTTAATATTTTCATTTCTTATTTGTGGGATCGAGGCAAAGCGCGGCGTTGATGTCCGCCACTCTACACGCAATGCCTAAAATATAGTTTATTGAAACCTCTTCCTTTTTTGAAAAGAAAATCGGTTAAAAAACATAAAGTTCGTTTTGGCTCTATTGAAATTCATATATAAATATTTATTGTAAATAAATAAATAAACGCTCGAGTAGTTTTTTTTTTTCTAGTTTCATTAGATATTTTATATCTGATATACCTAAAACTAATAAGAAGTAACATTTCTACCGTCATACAACTCTTTGACGATAAAAAAATCATTACAAAGTATTATGCTAACAATGTATGATTGGCCTCGTCGTCGCCGATCACTAATAATAGTATAAACAATATTTAGAATACTTTTTTCTTCATTTGTGTCCAACATGTAATCATTGTACAGCGTATTTTCAATTACATGCGGGGAGTATCTACTTAAAATGTCGTACATTTTTTTATCGTGTAATTACTTAATACCTTGCGAGCTATGCAGTACAAAGTGAAACTTATTTTGTTTGGATTTACATTTATATTTTTGTTTGTAATTTATGTATACAGATATAGGGGAAAACGTTGTTCTGGAACTTTTTCATGCCTGTGGTAAGGGTGTCAGAACCTGTCAGAACCTTCTAGATGACGTGAAGTGTGCCTCGCTATTAATATACGAGTACGTTATATTAAATTCAAGGTACATATCAATATATATATATATATGCTTTTGAATTACAGATTTTATTTTGTCATCAATTTTTTTTATAGTCGAATAATGTACACTACTACTTCTATAATAAAAAAAAAACCAGGCCGTGCAAAGTTTTTTGACAGTATGAAACAAAACAATAAAAAAGGATGAAAAATGGTTAATAAAAAGTTTTTTTTTGCTAAATACATAGTAAAAGTAAAATTTTGATTACTCATTTTTATAAATATTCAAGTCAGAATATGAGCATCGTTTAATTTGACGTAACGTATTACAATTTATAGCTCTATTGGTAACGATATCTCTTACCTGGGGCACCAACTCAGGGTAATAATAATAAATTTGTAACAAAAATTAATACAATTAATGTAATTCTTTTGTTAAAATGTTTTATCCACCAACGTAAATTAAGTTCCATTGATAAAAGTGCCACGCCGGGTAACAAATGGCTACAAATAAAAACGGCAAAGCAGTGCCTAACAAACCTTTATCAAAATTTTGGTCCAAATCGATAAAAGTAAAAAGTATTTTTAAATTATGGCTCCTATATAAGTATAATAATACTAAATCAGACAATTTTTGGGATTTCTTGAAGGGTCAATTCATTGAACTGTAGTATGAGGCGGTAATGAACTCACCCAACTCCCACCCACGTGGAACCTTCCACGAATGTTAAAAATGGTGAGATTTACCAAATATTTTTCAAAACCTTAATATAAACAAAAACAGAAAAAAAAATTAGCAGTTGATATTTCTCGGACTGATTGATTAGGATTCGAATCGTATTTATGTTAGATAATTCCTAGACCTGGTTAAAGAAACTGTGGTAAAGAAATCCACAATTTAGGACAGTCTAAATGAAAATTAAGTAATGAAATGGAAATAGCCTAAAAGCTAACTCTAGGCTATCACCATTTACCCTACAAAATTCGTGAAATACTAATTTGTGAATATAAAAACAGGCTAATAACCATAAAAGGTATACTTATAAAGGAAATTTAATCTCAAGTTATTTCTTCTCTTAGTGTAAAGCGTTTTATTTCTCCTTTTATATCTTTTTACAGCTCAAGTAATAAAGAGTACATTTGTTCAAGCATTGAACGATGGATGTCGCCGACACAATCAAACATTATTGCAACATCACCTTTAAATACTTTATTACATATTTATTTACATTAAATCCACCATTTTAATGAAATTATAATTAATTCTTTTTTTTCTTTTAGATATTAAATATTCTTGCAATATATTATAATAAATAATTTAATTAAAATATATAATTTTAATTTTAAAAAAATGGAATTATGAATATATAAACATCAATGATATTAATTGATGCAATGGCTGCAAGTGTGTAAAGCCTCGCTTGACTAAATTAAATTTTAAAATAAAAAGGTTAATGATAATGATAACCTTTTTATTATAATTAGGTGCGATATCATATACGTTACACAATGTCGTAAAGTTTCTTTTTTTTTTCGTTTCTTTTTTCACCAGATTCACCAGAGAACTTCATCGTGGTGGTGCTATCCGATAACACCATGTTTATGCTATGATCCATGTTTTATTTAGCTGTACGCTTTTCTCGCTCAGTAGTAGTTGGTACCATCGAGCTGGATATTGATGGAATTGGGAAGACGGTTGATGGAACCTTGGACTGCCTACTAGTAAGCGAGTTTTAGTTTTTTTTCATTATAAATTTATTATTTATGTCTATTATTCATAGGACTTTAACAATTAAAGTTTCATAGATTTTATTACTTGCATGAGAGAATAGATTTAGCTCTAAATCTTTTTTAGTTAAATATTTCATTCTGTGAAAAAAAATGTCCAGCATAATCTATCCACTTTCCATTCGACTGTCCGAACAGAGCGAAGTTAAAATTGTAACTAAAAGAGTATTTTTTAAGGCTTTAAATAAAATACTTTGAGTTTATTTTTATCTGTACTTTTATTCCTGTGATATTTTAAAATGATTTAGGCCTATGAATTAATTATATACTTAAATTATTACTAAATTATAAAATGTAATAATTATGCTTTGTATAATTTAGTAGATAATATTATGAAATAAAATTTATTTTAATGTTTTACCTTTCCTTTTTATTTTTGCTAGTAATTTACGTCTTTCAATATTATTTTAATTAAAAAAGCATCGTAACGTATTTTCCCACATAGTACTTAAGTAGTTAAGACTTTCTTCACTTTCCACTCGAGCTTCAAGACATTGTGGAAAAATCAAAGTAATTTGAATACAATCATTCTTTAAGCGGAGATCGAACCTACAACTATCGGATACAGCCACAAGTTATCTCACCGATGGCATTATATATTAATTTTCCTATTCTAATTTTTATATTATTTTAATTTTTTTATATTATTTAACTACTTTTTTAACTTAAAGCAACTATATAGTTAGTAGATATAATCAAATTAGACAAACTTTTGCCCATTTATCTCAGCTTCCATCGCTTTCGGCCCATTTACGACTAATTACGGCTAAGATAGTACAGTGTCACGTACGCGGGTCACCTCGAAGGTCGCATTGTGACATTCATGTATGAAATTCAAGTTACCATGAAACTATTACATTTGCATAATTTCAAAAAGTTTTGAAACTTTAACTCAACAGTTCAACACCCATTTTAAATTGTATTTTGTCAATACAATTTACAATTAGAACTGCTATTGGTTTCGTGCGTTAATGGTTACTTTTGTAATCACTTTTTAGATGGCGACTCTGAAAAACAACACTTTCCTATCTATTTATAGTATATATAATATTTATTAATTATATTTAGAAAATTATTTTCAATTTATGGGGTAACTTCTAATAAACCGTGATACACGTGTTCATTGAAAAATGTTGAAGTCTGAATTTAAAGTTTTATAAAAATCGGTGCCAGAGTTCAAGGTGAAAACTTTTGCAAAACTTTTCCTTCTTAGTTGGTCTCCATGTTATGAAAATAAATATATATCCATGTTGTGAATATATATTTATATAGATAAGCTTCTCAAGCTCGGCTTCGGCTGTTTAGACTTTTACTGTAAAAAAAATATATGAAACCCATACATACTTAAATAAATTTATAATTCTGTTAATTATAAAAAAATATTTTTATAAATATAATTTTGTATGAATTTATTTTGATTCCAATTAATCTATCTACATTCATAGTTGTTAAATTTTAAATTAGTAATATTATGAAATAAATAGATTGATCAACGCACACGATATTATGATGAAAAACGAACAAATAACACTATTTCTATTAAAATCAGTTCATTTCGGTGCAGTTGTAAACTAATAGCGTTTCGAGCGTGCCAATAACAATATAACGTTGTACGGAGAACACGCAAAGGAGAACGGTAAAAAAATATAACGTTACACAACGTTCCACAATAAAAGAATTAATACGGGATATATCCAACAACAGCATCATCACTATATTTTGACAAATTAACGAATTCATCTTCTGATGAATTTAGTAAGTAATCAATTAAAACTAATTAAAACCTTTATAATTGATCTCGAAATAAATGATATTGATAGACGGATAGACGGACAGCAAAATAATCATATAAGAATTCCGTTTTTACATTATGATATACAGAACCCTAAAAAAAGAATAAATCAGTTAAATTTAACAAAAACTTCACAGATGCTACAATATTCAAAATTAACAAGTGAAAATCCTTTTTAAGTCCAATAGATGAAGTGTAAAAGACACGCCTAAGTTAACCGGATGTTTATCTGTAGTTAGTAGTGACTGTCACGTAGGCGGAAACGTGACTGTGGACCGTATTGTTTTAATTGGCGTTAAGAGGATATCCTCTAACGATGTTTGGATCGGGACGCGCAGGCTTCAAAATATTGTTAATACTTTATTGATGATATTGTAAAAAAAATTTTTTCAATAATTTATTATTATTGATGAGTAATGAGCGTGAGTACAAAAAGTTATGTTAAGCCTTTATTCCTCAAAATTAGATATAAAATATCTTATTTATTTGATATAAAATAAGGGAGACGGGCTTTACTCTAAATAGCATTCTCTTAGCTCTAGCCAATTTAGTAGTATGGTAAAATAAAAATGTAGATGTGCGGAAAAAATGTGCTATGGATACATATATCTTAATATAAATAAGTTAATAATTTACATTACAAGATTATGTATATAAATTAAATAAAGCAGCAAGATGATGTAAATAAAGCCGCTAGTTCAAGTGGGGTATTAGATGAAAGGGCTCTGGCTAAGCTTTTTTTTTTGCTTTTTTCGCATTTATTTTTTTATTTTATCTATAACCTGAGTTATATACGTTAAAGAAAATTAAAACATTTATTACCAGGAGAAATTTTAAATGAATATCTATAGTAAATATGTCGAATAAAAATATATTAACTAAAAACTTGCTTTCTGTTTATGGCAACTCTTACCTTATAAAAATTTATTAGTCAAATTTAATTTTTAATTCACATACAAATGTATTCGTATATCATATTGAAATGAAATATCATATGTTTATATATAAATAAATATATTGGTTTTATCGTTTCTGCTTTGTTTCCTAGCATTTATAGCTAAAATTTCATAATCTGTCACATATACGCTAATAGCATGTTATAAGTTGGCGTCATTGTATATTTTATAAGGTGAGCAATAAGCGGAAGCAATAAAAATATAATGAATATTACAAGCGTTTCTATTATTTCTACATATATTATTATATAATTATTTTTAATGTACTCATCAGTATAGTATATAAGTGTATTATTTTATTATTTTTCAACTATTCAATAATTATATTCAGATAAATAAAAAATAATCAAATCAGCTTCATGTATCCTTGCCCACTTTCCGCGGAACTCAACGCCGGACTTTAGTACCACAGCAAAGAAAAGAAAATATTAATAAATATTAAATTATTCCCTCGAGTTGTAATCGACCATAGAGTGGACAAGTCGCTTATGCCGCTACGCCACAATAGCTTCTTTTATATTCATATAAAATAATATATATTATTATAATTATAAGAATCAATTATACCTATATATTAGCAATATACTATGAATGAGTACAGAAAGAAAATATTCAATTAATTATAGAAAAAACTTTTAACGAGATACAAAGTGTTCAATTAAGATAAGTTTCGAAAAAAATATAATTTATAATTCAATATGATCTAGGGTTTATTACTTTTAAGAGTAAAGTAACCAAAGGCGATATTTTTAATTGGTGTACAGTACTTTTCTAGGCCAGTCGTGGCACAGATGCACAAAATGTTGCCGTAAACGCGACAGATTCTGAGTTCGATTCCGACGTGTGGAGTGAAATATTTAATATTTTCATTTCCTGCCGCACGTTTTACTGCCGTAGGTATTTGTAGAACCACCATCATTCATCAACTTATATTTATAGTTGTCATCAAACAAAAAATGTGCAATGCAATTTTTATAAGTTGTACTTCCCGTTTACCTACAATTCTGAGTACGGAAGCGCTACGCGAGTCCGAGTTGCACTCAACTGTTTTTCTTTTTTTTCAGATTTTGACAATTTCAAAAGGCAATGATCCAAAAAAATACGAAATTTCGAAATTTTTGCCTGATCTTAAAGAGCACTTGAAAGGAAAATTTCTCAAATAACCTTTTGTAGTATATTCCTATCCTTTGTCAGAGTCGGTTCAGTAATGATATGCTAAGAGCTCGTTATCGGTATGTGCAAACGATTCAACAATCACTTCGACCGTGAGTGTCACAAGTTCTGCAACGGCGCGCTAATTGATGCAGTCCAGAACCAGCTGTACCTTTCGTAAGAACATATTGAACTTTTAAATATTTAATTGTATTGGATAAATACACCCTTGAATTTTTTACTAAATTTACGTGTTAAAATACACCCTAGAATTAACTTTTTAACTGAATTATTTATTTATTAACTTAACTTCACGCTTTATCCCTAGTGGAATAATCACAGAGAACGGATCGCCAAACGCTACAGTCCCTACATACCTCTTTCGCCTCGTCCACTGTCATCAACCACTTCATATATGCCCTGCGAGGAATCCTCATGCTTGTGTTACTTGTCTTACTGTGTTTTCGATGGTCAACCGAGGTTAATTGGTAAGAGAGATAGAGGGAGGCCTATCTCACTCACCAATTAAATCTTCTATATAAATATATTAGTATTTAATTTATATATATTATCTTACGGAAATCTTCATTTGAAGTTTCAATTCATTTTTAGTATTAATGTATTGTGTATTTAGAAATATCTTGGCAGTTTTAATTTATAGCTAGATTTGTAGACTTGAAATGATTTTCAACAAAATAAAAAAGAGCCACTAATTAAGACACTCCGTTCCCCACTTTCCACCGAATTCTGGAAGCATTGCGTGTTTAGTGGTGGAACTCAACGCCACTCTGCCTCGACACCAGAGCGAAGAAATAGAAATATAAATTTAAACAAATATGAAACAAAATATTTATCAAATTGTAATTATTTTAAAATATTTAGGCATTATCTCAAAAAGTTTTGTGCTATATATATTTATTATAAGAAAAAAACAGACATTTCTATTTTTATTTTTCATAGTTACATGAGCAAAGTATTTGTACGACGTTACATGTGGAATAAGTAAAGGTGACACGGATTTATGACGATCATAAGTTTGACGGAATATCTGACAAGTGTGCCCAGATTGGTCAATATTACACTTGCCGTTGATACAACCTAAAACCAGCTTATACAAAAATTTATAATGCAATATATTCTATATATTAATATATTTTATATTTTTAATTACGCGTAATAGCCGATCAGCGTTGAATTCCGACACTTAACACCTTAGGAATTCGGCGGAAAGTAGAGATTATCGATATATATATATATATATATCAGAGGTTCCCTCTTTTTGATTCTTAACATGATGTTCCCTGGTGTAGTTACAACCGGGATACAGAGTGAACCTAAAAAAATTGAAAAATTTCAGGAAAAAATAACGCCACTCGTAGTCTATGGACCGACTGCATCGCTTCCGAGTAATGAGATTTCCTTGGACGGACATGATTTTATTCGAGTATATATGGTGTGTCCGCATGACTTGTATGCCCAACTTTAGTCAGCTTATTTTATATTCATTCGGGTTTTCTTTAATAACACAACAAATATTTAAACATTTTCATTCACAAACAATTTTATTTCATAGGCCGTCGTGGTGTAGTAGCACAGTGTGAGAATGTAAACGCGACGGTCTTGAGTTGGATTTCCATTAAAAAAATTACTTAATATAAAAAAAATCAGCTCTATCCTATATCCAGAACACAGAAGGGTAGGCAGAAGGAACTAACAAGGACCATCACCATTATTATATCTAAAATACTCGACTGAGCTTATTTAACATAATATTTTATAAGAAGCTTTATTTCATGATTTAATACACAATATTTAAAAGAATTAATTATTCTAAAATAAGTCTTTAAAGTAAACGATCTTCCCAAAGTATATTGCGTACAAAAGTCCCTGTTTGAATTATTTGTAAAGATTTCGTTTTCGACTTAATTGTTTACTGCGACAACGTCAACGCTTCAAGCCGCCGTCGCCCCCTTTAACAGAAGTCACTTGTTTACGTTTAACAATTATATTTTTGGAAATAAACGAAATCTTTGGTTGGATTTTTATTTCTTAACAAATTGGTTGGCTTTGTTATATTTGGGTATTACAAATTTTCTTTAAGTAATTACAATTAGAATGAATAAGGATATTAATAGGGAATAGAACCTACAACAAACCTGCGTATATCAATCACTGTGGCCATAGTTCACCAATAATACCTCCCTTTTTGAGCTTTTGAACATGATGACTCCACTCCGGTATGTAGCTCCCTCTGTGGGTTACATCGAAACGATACTGACGTTTACAAGCTTGTAAACGCAACAGGTGGTGGGTTCTATTCACAATCGAGGAAATGAAATATTTAATATTTTCATTTGTTCACCTCTGGTAGTGAGGAAAGCTCAGGGTTGAGTTCCGCTACTCAACACGCAATGCCTCCACAACTCGGCAGAAGCTTAGGAACGAATATGTTTAATGGGAACGGAGTGTCTTAACAATACGTTCCCAGGATTCCTTCGCCTAATATGCTACGTGTGGGACACAGTGTGGAGATAAAAAAATAACAAAATCCCTGTAATGAACAGCCTAAGATAAACACAAAAATAAATTTTTCGTTTCAGCCAGTAATTTCTGATATTGTGCACTTGGCCAAGCAAATTTTTAACTTCCCTTTATTTATTATATATAGATTATTTTTGGTTCAGAGTAAAATGTAAATTATTACATTTCACATTAATTATATTGTCAAAAAATAAAAAATATTTTTTGCCTAAAATAGATTCATGCTTGTGAAAAAAGTGATTCGGTTTCAAACAATATTTTGTAATTTTTTAGCGTATAGTGTACAATCGGGATTTAGATATTTTGCGCGATATACAAAGTAATACAAAAAAAGCAACGTTCTACACGTTATAGCACCAGTTTTATTTAAAACTCGATGAAAACTAAAGACATTACTTTTTTGAACAAGGTGGTAAAAATGTTAAATGGCAAAATGTCGTAATCTCAATAATTGATTTTCTAGGTAAAATATATATAATACATTAATAAATAATTAAGTATCTATAGCTCGAGAGTGCCCATTATTATTTTTCCTTTCTGGTACATTTCTTTCTATAGACTACGAAGCCTTAAAATAAATATATGACTAACTATAACTAATAATATCAGAAATAAGCTGCGTTTATATTTACCTGTTTATTTCATATTATTATTATACTTATATTTGATACCAAGACTTTAACAAATATTAATATAAAGTACAAACCGGACTGTGCGGTTTGCTTAGTCGCAGTCGCTGCACTGAGATGCTTATGTTAACAGATGATCTCATGTTTGAACCTATTTACTTGCCAAATGTATGATGTAATCACATTCTCACCAGTTTCTATTACCTAAATTAAATATTAGTCCTAATAAAAACTGAAGTATTTATAATAATTTAAAAAAATGCAGATAATATATTTTTTTAATTAATAATAAGTATAATAAATAAATTTATTATAATATTGACAACATAATACTTAACATAATACTGAAAAGTGAAATAATATATAGTTTAAAATTAAGCTTACTATTCCGCATAACACACACACAGCCAAGAGAACATAATGTTTGACACTCCGTCCTCACTTTCTGCGTGAATTTTGAGTCATTGCGTGTTGAGTGGCAGAACTTAAAACAACGAATTAAAAAGTTTATTATAATTATCATTAAATAATTGTCTTACTAGAACGGGATAGTGAAAATAATTCATTTTATCGAGTGAAAACCATCACGCTTACAGTCGGATGCTGTGCCACATGGAATGACGCTTTTTTTTCTTCATTTTTTATGTTCATTCTCAATGTCAATCGAATCCCGTAGCGTATACACAGTCGCACGCTTGTACTCCTGCGCCACTACGAACTCGACGACATAAAATAAATATTAGATAACAATAATATGTGACATTTAACACCTAATAAAATGACTACGGACAGCCAAAAGCGACCAACCGCTCGTCATAAAATGTCAATACATTTTTTTACGACATTCATGTACTTATTATTGTTTATAGTTGTATTAACTGGCCAATAAGCTTTTTATTTGTACATAAAACTTTCAAGTAGTCGTTTCAATTGACCATAGATTTTGATATTTTAACATGTTATGTTGTTTTTTTCTTCTTTAAAACAAAATAATTTGCTTTTTTATAAATATTAAATAATAGACAAATGGAAGGTAACGTTGTTAATGCTTAAGTAAAACTAGTTTTACAAGATTGGCATTTCATCTGTAATCTCTGATAGCAGCCACCAAGAGGAATCGCTTATCCAATTTCAGTAATTCGCCAACAAATTAGTTGTAATCGATAATTCTGTTGTAATTCAAGATCTATAATAGTAAACCATTCAATATTTCACGATTCTCACACGCTCTCGTTTCTATAGTACGCAACTCTATTAAATATGGTATAGCAAATTGATTATTGGAAAACTCCTATTGCTACTGATCTATCCTTAACCTTAATACGCATAACAATCTAACAAGATTGGTTATATTTTTGATATAGCGAGCGTTTCGGTTTTACTTTTAGGTTGCGCAGGCGCAGGCACGCATTGGTCTTCCGTTACGCTCAGTGTTACAACGACAGTGGCTGAGAACGAACTAAGTAACTCGAACGACGAAACGCGCTTCTAAATAGCTTGTGAACTGTGGCTATTGAACTTTTGTGCTTTGAGTGTGTGTTTAAACTTATTTCTTTTTGAGGTAAGTTTTACTTCATAATTTATGTTAATTTATTGTGATTTATTAATTGATTTACATTTTGTTTGTCTTCTAATATATGTGTATGTCCCTTTTACTTTTATGTAGAGCTTATATTTTTTTCTAATTTTAAATATTTTTGTTACATTTTTTTTTATTTTTATAGATATTTAAAATATTTTTTATAACAATTTGATTGCTGAAAATAAATCGATAGACATATTGTAAGGTAATTTGTGTCAATGTACGGTACATTAGTCATCATTACCGTAAAATGTGACATGTAAACAAGACCCGAATTTTATTCTTGCCTTATTTTGTCTTAATTAGTACAATCAAAAAATATATTCTTGTCTCTTTCAATAAATAACTATTATTCAGTTTACTTTAAAATAAGATAAAACTTTTTATCTACAAAAGAAAGTTATATTCATTATTACGTAAGTGTTTAATTTGAACGAAATAAAATAAATAAAGAAATATTTTTTAGATTTAAAATAAAAAATATAATAATCGATATAGTTATATTATGTTGGTTAGAAATAATTTTATTACACAGGCTAGAAACAGGCCACTCTTATAAGTATTTAATAAATGAATATTTATAATAAACCAAGCTTAGGTCGATATTTGAATTAATTGAATATATTATTACGAAAATTATCCACATTTTTGCATAAAAATATAATGCATGAATATTAAAAATTTTTTATTAAATTAAAAATATATTTTGTTTTTATTTAAATCATTTAAGTAATTTTATTTTTATTATTTTCATTTTAATATATTTATTGCTAATAAACAATATAATAAAAATTCGCATAATTTAAACTTTGTTTACGCCTTAAAATAGATTAATTTAAGTTAAATTATTTTTTTTAACAGGTTATAATAATATACATACGTTTAACTATGATGCCGTCATTTGATGATTGAGGCCGTCGTTGTGCGTTCGATTCCCATTCGATGAATGAATTATTTTTATTAATATTTTCATTTCTTCGCCCTGGTACCAAGGCAAATGCGTTGCGTTCCGCCACTCAACATGCCTTAAAAATTCGACGGAGAGTGGGGAACGGAGTGTCTTAACACCAGGTCTGAGAAGCTGAAAAAAAAAATTATGATATAAATAATGCTAGTGTTGAAAATATAAGTTTGGCAACATTCAAATTAGCATGCCAGTAACAATCGATGAATTTTTTTTCGGCATTTCGTAACATCCGATACGGTTCGCACGAAATATGTAACATCGTTGGGCCATAACGAAAGCCTATTAGCACTGTTCTAAACTGCTCGAAACCACGGCTTGAAGATTGATGGCGAAAAATGAAAGTTTGCCAATCATTCTTTATAATAATTATATAGTTTTTTTGTTTTATATTATTTAAGTTTTCTATTTTTTTTTATAAGAAATAAAAATGTTTTTGATTATTATAAGGCAAACATAACAAGATATAAAGTTATATGATATTTAAAGTGCAATAGAGTAGGTGTTATTATTAATAAACTATAAAATACGTGTATAGTAATAAATAAAATCGTAACCAAGTTAGTGTATACGCTTGCCAATATCTGATGCTTGTGGGACCGAGTGTCAATCGAGTGAAAATTTATATTCTTATTTTTAGTATGTAGGTGTGCTCCCCGCTTAAGTTATCTGCCACGCAATGCTCAATGTATTTGAAGAGATAAAAACTTGAGAAATTATCTCTTGTCCTGTAAATTATAATATCATTATTGAATTTTTTTTTTATTTTAATAATTATAGCTAAAAATAGTTCCAACTTACAACACCTTCAGAATTCGACCGGAAATGGGAACGGACTATATATGGTATAGTGTACAATGTGAAGCTAATAAAAATAATAATCAATTTTATTTCCAATTTTAAAATTTTAAATCCATTTGTTTTTCTCTCCAATATTCTACGTAGAGCGGTTAAAACAACGATCATACAGTACCTACTTAGATTTTCCAATTTGTAGTAATCATAGTTTACGTTTATTATCGTGGCCAGTTAATTGTACGTAATAAATCAAATCGGCCCCGTTATCTTAGATTTCCAAAACTCAACATTTCAATTATCAATTTTCTACCAACTTTACATTATTTCTAACCGCAAGTGTACAATATTCTAGTATAATTGTCTATAATTCAAAGAACGCAAGTTTTCTCTCGTTCTAAATATCCCGCGTATAAGATGAGCACGACCTACTAAGACGTACTCTCACTGTCACGAACGGAAAGTAAATAATAAGGACGACGTCATGCAACAATGACTTTTTACTAAAATTAATTATAATTAATTATTCAAAAACATTTGTTTAATGTTAGTTGTGGCGCAGTGGTACAAGCGCGTCCGTAAGCTCAACTAGTTGTGGGTTCAGTTGTCACTCGAGGAGATTGAAAATTAAATATATCAAGTTCTTACCTGGATAACGAGGCAAAGCGCGGAGTTGAATTTTGCGTCTCAACACGCAATGCCTCCAGAATTCAGTGGAAAGGGGGGAACAGAAGTGCATTAGTGGGAACGGAGTGTTCCTGTTAATGTTCTTGGTTCCCAGATACCCTCTGGGAAACTCTACGCAAAAAATTATATATTACGCAGCTTTATAAATGTTTAAGCTACTTAATATTTTTCTTCTTTTATATTCTTCTATTTATATTTTTTCTTATATTCCATGGCTAATTTCATACTTTTATGACAAAGTATAACTTACTATAGCACAATATTAAACTTAATGCGGCAAAACTGTTCAACTTATTATAATATTAATGTCGTTCTTTTCATAATCTCTTTATCCTGTGTATTTGCTCTACGAGTATTACACAAAATTAGCATAGATGATTGGTGCCGATTGAAGAATATTAATTTACAACCAGTTATAGTAACAATTGCTTGATTGTTTATATCAAATAGAAATATTAAATTAATGTCATTTCTTTGTCAAATAAATTATTATTTCCAGCTTCACGCTGTATCCTGCACATAACAGGGTATGCAGAGGAGACTTAAGAACCCAGTGTTGAGACACTCTGTTCCCATTATGACACTTCCATCTCCAATTTTCCGCTGAATTCTAAAGGTTTAAACCAGATACATTTTAATATCTTGAGTGGAAAGCTTATCTGCGGATATAAAGCTAAACCATATGCACCTGCAACTACATATTGCATAATAAATATATAGGCAATCATTTTCAAAGCGTTCAATAATTACCGATATTAACCTTTTACATTATTCTCGTGAGGCATACCTTGGCGCGATCGTGATTTCTCGAGAGATTGTACTCTACTGTACTCGGAAAAATGTCAACTTATGGAAATCTATTTGAAACAGGTTAAATAGAATATAGTAAAAAATATATCGATATATATATATATATATCGATATATTTTTATCATTATATATATATTTATATATATATTATGAGTCCATATGTTATTGAGTTTTTTACTGAGACACAATAATCCATATTTTATTAAGTTCTCTTCATCGTTAAAGAACACGAGAGCATTTTATAGAAACAATCAATTATACGACCATTTAATATCAATAAGCGCTTTATATTTATTACACTTGTTATTATTCCATAAAATTTATAATTTATTAAATTTAATTATTTATCTCAAAATATATTTACAACTTTTTCGACTATAAATTTTGTTATAATTCTTTAGAAAATGTAAATTAAAAAAATTTGAACGTAGCGGTATTTTAACACGCACCTCTTAGAAAATGTCCAAGTGGCATCGTGTGGTTATTTTTTTTAGAAATAAGTGTCATTATGGACAATCTCTCACTACATTACTATGACAAGTCATTAAGCTGTAAGATTTATATGGCTCGTACATATTTATAGTCTAGTCGAAATAATAGTAATAAATTTTTAATTTGATTTATTATAAACATATGTAATGCTTGCCGGATGAATGCCGGAATATCGTAGGTATTTTATGTTGAATGATGGAACCCGCTACTCGGAAAATATTTCATTTCCTCGAATGGTAATCGAACCTACAACACACGCTTAAACACTTGTGCCCCTGCACAATGACTGGCCTCAATAAGTATATACTCATTCATGTAAATAATACTGATTCGAAAAATACAATATATTTTCGGTAAAGAACAATTGTTTATAACAATAGTATAAATAATTGTAATAAAAAGCAAAATAGTTAACCAATCGTTAATTTTTCCTTTATAAATATTCATAGAGTCACTAGGCGTAAAGGCTGTTTTTGAAGGTAAAAATATTAAGTTTATAATTACATTCAATTTTGTAATTAAAACGAAACTTAATATATTTGCTCAATAACAGTGATATCGAGGCGCAGTTGGAATATGCTTTAAGCGTTAGTTGTTAGTTCAGGGCCTGGTTATGGAAATTTTAATTGTTTAAATCCACATGCATCTTTCCGTACGTTCATATTTCAAAGGGAGAAACTAGTAAGTAATGTTGTGAAGGACAGCCTTCAAAAAAACACAATGACAGCATTGTGTTTTTTTGGCTCACTTTCACATTATAAATATAACAAACAATGTATTATAAAGTAAATAATGAGCAAGAAAATACAATTCTAAAAGTAACGTAATTTTAAGCCAACGTAAGGTTAAATTGTTATCGCTGGGTCTCCATAAATTCAAGAAATAGTAATATCACAAAGGATCTCTATAATTTGCGTGATAAAATTCGCAACATATTTTGGACCAACCCTTTTTAACGTTCAACCTCATGATATATTTCCAAGAATATATCGACGTGAATACAAAAAAAAAACGAGTTACGTATAACATTTGCAGTAATACTTTTTATTTAGCGATAATATTTTATTTGATTGGTCTCTCTTTTTATGGAAATTAGAGGTTGAAAAACTTGCTACATACATATTATGTCGCTTGATCATTCTTGACATAATTGAAATTATGAAAACTTAAACAGCAACAACGATTTTATTTGTTTTTTTTATACTTTTCACTTAGTACCAACGAAATTTTTATGACCAAATCTCAATAAAAATAATAATAATATTGTGATCGTCCACTTGTCATAAAGACGATACACTCTTTTTATTCCGAAAAATAATAACTTATTTAAAATACACTCGTAATATAACCAGTTTTATATGAAAAGAGAATATTTCACTTCAAATTCTTTTATTATAATAAGTTCATGCAATAACGACAGACTGCTATCCAGCCATCTCCATATTATAAATGAACGAAGAGATTACATTTATCACTTTTATATCCGCGAGATGAGACAAGTGAAAACCGTAAACTTTTTTTAAACATGCCAAGTTATTATATATGTTGGAGGTAACTTTTATATAATATTTTTTTACATATTCATATTATTATGATATTCTCAAAGACCTATGGTGCAATCGAGAATGGCTCACCAAAGAAAGCAGGTGAACTGTATATTGAAATGACAAAATAAATTACCTATACATTTTTTAATATGTTTTGATGGTATATAATGTTTGATGTTAATTTTAGTACTATATATGCTATAAGCGAATTAATAAATTACTTCGCGCGGTCTTCTTCGCTGCCCCACTACACTAAAATAATAATATTTTTTCTTAAATTGATATTAATTATTCATTGTTTAAGCGGTAAACGGTATACAACGGTAAATTTAATAAGTAATAAGAATATTTTCATTAGAACTTTTATGATTAGACTCAAAAAATGACCTTGTATAAATATATAATTCGTGTATTTAAGTTATATATTTAAAGCATATGCTTTAAGTTATATAATTAATTACTACTAGCGTCAAATTGAATCCACAACTATCGCGTTACCCGTGGCCCACTGCGCCCACGGCGCCTCAACATATGTTTTAATAATATTTTTTGCAAATTGCAAAACAAAACAAATAAAAATTCAATATTATCTATTATTCATATATATGTACCTAAATATTTTATACGAAAACGTCAAAACATAAAACGTGCACTCGCGAAACGCATCGAGTACAAAATAAATGAGGGTAGATTTGCAACGTGTTTGTGAAAGTATCCGTCCATAACTTATTCCGTACACGCGACCAACGCGCGAACTATAAATTTGATCTCTCATACACTAACCGAGAAACAGCGGAGAAATGAAAATGGTCTCATAAAAATATTTTTATTTAACTCTATCAGTTTACGTATGCTAATGCCTTCTTGGCGGGTATTTTGATCTCGCAAAATATTACATGGCGGCTTTGTTTGCAAGTAAAAATTTATATATTGTATGTAAATAGATAGAAGAAGAATTTGAAACTATGCAGAGTTTAAGCTAGACCTTTTAAATGTTGTTCAAGAATTGTCATATGAAATGCAAGAAGTGAATGTTTCAGTTTCGTTACTTACCTACAATTTTTGATTAAAATGTACTTGTAATGTAATAACACCCAATATCATTTTAATAAATTTCAATTAAGTTAAATTATCAAAAAGGCCTATTTAGTACACTATAATGACTTCATCTTCTTTAAGCTTCACGCTGTATCCCGCACAGAGCAGGATAGGCAGAGGGAACCTCGTATTAAGACGCTCCGTTTTCCACTTTCCGCCAAATTCTGGAGGCATTGCGTAATGAGTAACGGAACTCAACAACGCGGTTTGCCTCGACACCAGATCGAAAAAAACAGAAATATAAATTTAAATAAATATTTCATTACTACGAGTGGGAATCAAACCCACAACCGTCACGTTATAGTTACACTTTGTGCTCTTGCTTATATAATAAAGAGCCACTGTCAAAGAAGAAAAGGCTTAAATTCTTACGTGTAAATTCGCAATAACAATAAATTTTACATTATAACTTGAAATTTAAAACATCGATCTTAATACAATTACATGTATTAGATTCTTTGACAATTTCTTCTCCATATCCTATAAAATGTGCAAACTTAATTTAAAATATTCGTAGACTCGTATATATTTTAACCTCCAAGTGAATATTTCGCTTTCGTCCACTGCATACTACCGCGCTATCAAGCATAAGGCGCACGTAGCGGTACTCTGACGCAACTAATTATACTCAATGCCGGCGTAGAGTACAACGTGTGCGCATAAACATATGAACTGAAGCGAAAGTTAGACAACACATAATAATATTATTATATGAATTGAGTAAAAAAACGTGACAAAAGCTAAATATGTGATGCATCTAATTAAACAGATTTGTATAATGTTTATGTTTATGCAACGGTTTGCGGGTTCAATTCTCACTCGAGGAAATTAAATATTTCATATTTTCATTATTATGATCACTACTCAATACGCAATGCCTTCAGAAATGTACATATCCATTCTCCATCCAATTAACACGAAGCTACTACTGACTTGGCGTTCTTGGCGTGACAAAAAGAAAAAATATATTTATTAGTAATTATCTTAACAGTAATAAAATTAACCGCAGAAAACAACTACGATAACATTATTATTATTATAAAGCAAATTAATAAGCATAAGATAAAATTAATAATTTATATTAAACATTATATGTTATTTATTTATTTATGTAGAACTGATTTGTAGTCTCCAAATTGAAATATTTATTTAGAATACAATACGATAACACATTTCTTATATAACTTCATTCCATTGCGACTTTCTATAAGACTTTTAGTTAAAGCTCAACAATAGTTCCCGATAGAATTTAAAATGTAAGCAAAGTTCATGCAAAATACAGTCAGCCATTAACATAACAGAGAGTTGAGATAGCTTTCGTGGTATGCTACCCGTTTAACCGGAGGGAGTCATTGCACTGAGGGTCAATCCTCTCAACATGTCCTGAATATTAACGTAATTTTACACATATTGTATGTACTGTATACCTTTGGATTTATGGATGTGATGAAAACCAACGGTACGAGAACATGTTAAAATCATTAATCATTGGGTTAAGATTAAAATAAAAAAAGAATGGCGTAAAGTATTATATGATATTGATTTCTTAGTACTTGTATAATGCTATTGCATTATAAACTGTTTTTAGCTTCCCGCTACCTCCCGCCCTCCTTCATTTAAAAGGAGTAATATGAGTTAAGTAGGTACTTAAACGAATTTTCACATGTTTTGCTTCATTTTTATATACGCATGTCTAAATATTATATCAATTAAATTCACTTTATAATAAATGTAAGCAGACGCACTATTTATATACTGCTTCTTGAATACCATTGAATAAATAAAAACCTCTTTAACCGCAGACTAACTGAAATCGACAGCTCAAAGGATTTTAGCATAAAGAAGCTATTGTGGCTACAATAAATTTTCTATGCTTGCATTTTGTATGGCATATTTTATATTTTAATTTTTTTTTTTTTGTTAAATAACGACATTGAAATATCGTGTCTCGATCTTGTCGTGTGAATAACAAATTACCTTCGAGCTGGTGTCATACATATATTGATAGCCGATGGAGGAGGATAATAAATGCAATTTATAGATAAACTGCACAATGACACTATATTTATAGATATATGTACATAATATATAAATATACCTTGTTGCCTTGGAAATAATATTCTAAATTGGACTGTTTTATTTTATTTAACGCTTAAAGATTCATTTATATAGTTTATATGTTTTAATATTTATGTTATCTCTATTAGTTAAAATAAATTTGACAGTTCGTAAGTGTGGATGCTTTATCTATTAACGTAATGACAGCTTTACGGATCTAAATGTAATTTTACATATCCATCTTAGATGACATATCGTATTACTTGACTGAGAAACGACGTGATTTTATTAGAACCTCTTTAGTAGTTTATTCTGAAATCCACGCTATGCTTCGTCAGAATGAATATACGCATGTCTAAAATAATTATACATATATACAAATATCCCACAAATTGTTTTTGAACCCGCAATATTATATATAATTCAAACGTCTGAACATTCGTAACCTCGAAACCATACACTCATAAAACTATTAATCTCACACGTATATATCTCAATATCTTGGTTTAATGTATAGTTAATAGTTCAAAGTTTTAACTAAAGATGGTGTAAACGGTAACTCGGTCAAGTGGACGTATGTTTCCCCGCTCTTGACATTACGCGAGGGTGAATGCCGACATAAAGGAGACCTTAGTGTATACGTATATGCTACGCATTATTTTCCTTTTATATGAGTGTCAGTATATCTCCTTTGTAATACGTTGTTTGAGATATGTTGTTAAAATTTCTATTTGTATTTACATTTATTTTACTACAGCTCCACACTGCACTCTGCACGTATTGGTGTTGGCAGAATTAACCTGGAAACCTGGTGTGAAGATCCTGTTCTCATTACGACATAACCATTCCCAACTATCAGTCGTCATCGGTTTAGAAGCACACGTTTGTGATCCTAAGCCACGACAGCCGCGTTTTACTATGGAATAAAACAAATTTAGTCAAAATAAAGTAATAATGTATACTCTTTTTATTATATAGATATATTATATAATACATAGAGTTTACACCAAATATGTACTAGTCTGCACTGTTAAGATAAACACGCATACGTACAATTTACAATACATTAAGAAGCTTAATATAATACAAGGTGCACTTTTATTATGTTTCTAATGGCGCTTTTTTTTTAATAGAGCCACTTCCAACTTTTCTTTACGTAAGTTTAAAATTACGTAAAATTCTAGATGACATTCTTAAAGATAAGATGGGAATGGACTATTCAAAAGAATCATTTCATTTCCTCACCCATTTCACTTTTATCTTTTTTAATTTTTTAATCAATTCGCTCAAGTGATAAATCAATATATAATTATACAAAACAATAATTTAGAAATATAATTATATAATTAAACATGTGATCTATGAGGAATTAAAAGTTTTATATTTATTATTTGAGTTATAATATCTATGAGGTATTGCGGACGTCCAACAAACAGGTTTAGTTGCAAAAGGATTTATTTTGCGCTATATCTATGTCAAGATCAAGGAGGCTGCGAACACGTTTGTTACTCAGGCATGCTTACCCGCGGATGGCCAGCGTCACTGACCTACAAATACATCCAAATAAACATAGACAATCGATAGAACAAACAAACAAAATGAAAGGCGAAAGCTTCGCTACCACTAAGCGCAAGTTAACACCGATAAAATCATAATACAAAATGTTACAAAATTAACTACTTGGTTTCTAGAATTTTTATGTTCCACGTAATTTGTATTCGCATGGTGTTCTTTATAGAAAATACTACGTAATCGAGTATCAGAGGAGTTCGGATACAAAAAAAATTCTATTACAAGTATCGATCCAGGTTGGCATACTAATAAAGTAGATACCAAATTTTGCGCCTCTTCATCTGTCTCCAAAGAACTGAAGGCTAAAATACTGATTTAGCTGGACCAATGTCATTTAACTTTGCAAATATAAAAATAAATTTGTTTAAAGTTAGTTTAAAATCGACTGGTGGAATAGAATACGAAATAATGCATTCGATACAGCTCAAGTTCGAGACTTAATCTCAGTTGAGATTACTCGAGTTCTGTATACCATCCGTTCCTGGACCATTACTTGAGGAGTTGGTCTGGTCGTATCATTTTATTTTAGCTTCGCGTAACGCGATGTGCTGGAAGCAGTCCGACAACTTTCGAACAAGATGAACAGCGGACTTCAGTTTTATTTCTTGAAATTTATTTCTTACTTATCTTTTAACACTTATTTAGTTTACAATTATTTGATTTTTGAAAATAGCTATATATACAATGCAAACTGTTCGTACTGTCTGTATATATTTCTCTACTTCTATTATTATATACTTATAAATAGACGTGTAAACAATATATTTTTTATTTTATTTATTATTAAACAGTTTGAAATAAAAAAAGCCTTAACCAATAATAACGAAAAATATATAAGTAAACAAAAACGGTTATTCTATAATGTTCGCTGTCAATTACAGCTCTCTCTAAACATTCCTATTAAGCGTAATCCATGCGTGGTGATAAATTGCACGAAAATAAAATGCATCAACACAGACTCGGAGTAACGAGGTGTGACTTGTAGTTTAATCTTGCAAATTAACATTCAAATTCAAAATAACATTAAATTAAACCAATAAATAGACATAAGTAAAACAGTAAAATTAGATAATAACAACGTACAAACGTACAAATGTTAATGGTAAATAATTATCAATAGAAACAATATATTATATATTTGGTAAAACTTCTTTATTTAACTCATTTTATTGGAATTTGAACCGACACTCTATTTGGTTAACTAAATGATACATAAATCAATTGTAGCTAAGAGCTTTACACAATTCAACTATATTCAAGAATATTTTCGGCATGGTTTAGAATAATTTCATTCAAATACAATTCTTAATACTCATTCAATAGATATTTCGATGCAAACTCTCTAGAAACTCTCTAAAATTATATATTTGCAGTATAAATTATTATATTATAATCAAAATAAATCTATCAACATAAAATAAATGAAAAGTTACATAAGTTTATACGAGTTTAATTCAATTCGATGGAGCTAATCTAATAGAATCTCTGAAGACAACAAAAATACTCGTGTTACTTACAACTTTTTGTATCAATGGAGATTTAGGCGTTGATCTCAGAGACCGTCATTACGTAAATGAATACATCTTACTACAGGTGTAACCGCTTTCTTTTAACAAAGAACTGTTATCTTATGTCATCGCATGATACTTTCAAAAATCACAATGAAAACCAATCATATATCACATAAATATTTATAAGTGTTTTAAAGCGTCTCTTCGACCTGTCAGCGAAACCTGTAATTATATAGACTATTGAGTTTCTCGTATTTTTTTGATTGTTTCTTTTTTCTTGTCATAATTTTATCTCGTCTTAATTGTGTTTTACCGTTGCAACAAACACGAAATGTCGACAGTAACAGGTTCAAATATAGGACAGCGATAATGTTCATATAAAAAAGGAATTGTGCCATTGGATCTCACCAATTACTTCTTGTAATTTGTTGGTATAAACTTAACTAAAGTAAATCCACTATATTTCATGAAATGAAATACCTGCTATATTTTTACCTTTTTTAAAATTTATTAATATACTTATTTAATAAAAAATAAAAAAAAAATTGACACTTTACGGTATATTGATTTATTAGAAAATTGCGTTCATATAAAGATATTAATTATAAATATTCCAAATGCATCTCAGCTGGTGTCAACTGTAAGCCCTCGGTATGCCTATGAATGCACCAATTACTAGAATTATTGAACCGGTTTTAATGCAATCTACTTTTCTGTGCATTCGTAAAGGTTCTACTTTGTAAAGGTTAAAATGTGAAACATGGCAACGTTTAATATGTTTCCATATCTAAATTTGTAAATTTTAAGCCGAAAAACAGGACTGACCTTTCAATTTGAATTAGATTTTTAAAAGTATTTAAATATAATTACACCACTAGTGAATCACGATGAATAATCTTCAAAAAATCTTCGAGAAAATATTTTACTATATGCATTCAACAGCTCGTTAAAAGTAAATATGTACATAGGTTTTTTGCTTTCGCTAATTCTTAAGACGATGTCTCTATATGCACAGAATAAGGAGAACGAAAAAATTTCAGGTGTCTAGAATCCCTTAAACAAGTCGAAGAAGTTAAAAAAAATCTTTACATAAAATAAAAAATGGATCGTTATTTTAAAACTAAATATTAATTTATTATGCTATAGATATATTACATTTTCTTTCTAAAGTTGTATGTAGCAAGATAACTATTAACGTGCGACGTGTTCTAACAACTTTCCATTTGTAATATATTTTTTCCTAGAGTCCTTAGTAATGTATACTGGCCCCTGCTTACCCTGCTGCATGCGGGATACAGTGTGAACCTAAAAAAAATCTAGAGAAAGATAGGCTTTAAAATGCAATTTCTCGTTAAGTGTGAGTTATGCGCGAGTGAGTACGTCTTATCGCAAATGCCACTTTCCAAAGAAAGCGAATTTATATTTTATTTTCAAAACAACAATTACGCTATTACGTGCAATTTTTATAATTTTACGACTTAAAGATTGTTTTAATTTGCGAAGATATAGTTATAGTAGTTACTTTTTTTTTGAAAAACAAAATTGTGATTATTTTTTTTATTATTTATTACAAATGTAAAAGAAAACCTTTCTAAGTTTTCATTTATATTTTTAATTTATCAATCTAGAAAAGGACATGCTTCGAAACACGCAATGCCTCCAGAATTCGGCAGAAAGTGGGGAACGGAGTGTCTTAACACCGAGGTTCCCTCTGCCTACCCTGCTGTATGCGGGATACAGTGAAGCTGAAAAAAAATTATTCTAAAGCATGTGGATTCAATCTACAGCCGTGGCGTTTAAAGTTACACTGGCCAGTCACAATGGCCTTTTAGAAGTAATTGACAATAAAACCTGATTTTTTTTCTCTTAATTATAGTTATAAGATCGTAAATACAAATTTTATACGAAATCATAATTTGCAATTCAAAAAATCTTATAGTTACTTTATTAGATTATAATAGTATTGAGGCTGCCGTGGCGCAGTGGCACAAGGGTGTGACTGTAATGCGACGATTGTGGGTTCGATCCCCAATCGAGGAAATAAAATATTTATTTACGTTTATATTTCCATTTCTGAGCTCTGGTGTCGAGGCAAAGCGCGACGTTCAGTTCTGCCACTCAACACGCAATGCCTCCAGAATTCATCAGAATGTGGGAAACAAGTCTTAATACCGAGGTTCCCTCTGTCTACTTGTAATGTGCGGGATACAGCGTGATTATTTTTTCTGATTGTATAATAAGCTTACATCATTAAGTAGTTGATTTTTTAATTATAAATTATATTTATAATTAAAACACCAAGTCCAAACTAATCTTCTGTGCCTTCAAATTATAATATATATAGTAAATAAATATGATACCATTCTAGACGTTTACGTACTCTATATATAAATGATCTGTCTGCTCGTTGAATTGATGTAACGAAAAATCGAAATCATAAGATTCGATTTTTAATTTCGACAACATAATTTTTTACATAATTAACTACAACAAAAAAATACTGTATTACTCGAATCGCCGACTAAATTTCATAAAATAATTTCGGACCGTGTCTGAAATATCTAGTTTCTAATGTTTGCTCCATAGCAAGTACTTGTTGTAAAAAGAATAAAACTAAAATGAGACAAAATGTATAATCAATAAGATACATTTTCAAATGGCCGGAGAGATGTTACCGATGTCCAGTAACCGTCCTAAATGCATCGCAATTACCGAGTCTTTGGCAACTCTATGCTGTTAAGTAGAACTACTTAAACAATTCATAATATACATATAATAATATTGTAATTGTTTAGTGTATTTGTAAGCGTAGTATAATTGAAATAATATATTTAAAAAATTAAAAAATATTAAAATGGACATATTTATAATATATTTTGTTTTGTACTCAGTTTTTTTTTAGCATAACCTTAACCTAATATTGGGAACTTAGTTTGTAACACTATAATCCCAACATTACGTTTCCATTCCCCATTATTCGCCAAATTCTGGAGGCATTGTAGTTAACTCATGTAATATATATTTTTTCTTATAATAGTTTATGTAGAGAAAACTGTCAAAAAATATTTTACTATATTATATTACATAACACAAGAATGGTAATGTAAGAATGACATTTATGGCATGGCGTTCATTTAAAAAGTAAATTCGTTAAGAGGGAAAGCGTGACCGATCCATTACACCGGATGCCCTTTGATTACAATTGCAACAAAATCTTCGGTGACACAACACAAACGATGTCAGATTAAACATATTAAGTAATTAGCTATAACTTCATTGTAATTCTTGATGTGGTGAAAAAAATAAAATATATATTATAATTTTACTGTTTTATATATTATTTTACTACTAATTACAGAGTTATTATTCAATCCACTCATATTTATTCGTAAGGCCGATTTAACTATAGAAGAAATTTAAACAATAAATATTGAGGAAACTTTCCAAATTACAACAGTGAAATTTTTTTAAATCCATTAAGCAGTTTCTGAGATCAGCGAGAACAAGCACACAGATGGACAGACGAAAGAATCATTGTCTTGGGTTCTATTACGATAATAAATGACCCCAATAATAGATTTTCTCATATATCTTCCGTACAGACAGCGATCAGTTACAATTTTATTACATATATAGATGTATAACATTTTTAGAGATTAATAAAATAACAATTACTTATAGTCATCACAGTTATAAATAACTTATTTAAGCGAAATTAGTTATTTTATTAAAAATATATATAATTTTAGACAAAATCCTAAGAATATTTATATATTAGATGTTACATTATATAATAAAAAATTTCTAAACATTGTTGCTTACTCAGAATTTCTCATATACCGTAAATTTTAAATTACCCATGCGTTTGCAAGTTTCTTTAATAGCAAGAGTACAGCACCATGACCCAAATTGCACGTCGGTAGTCCTTTAAACGGTTATTGAAAGCATTGTGGTAAAGATTTTAACGATAATGAGTGTCATTATGAGTCGTCTCCACTTCGTCTCTTCACTGGTTTCTATGGGGCCTCAGGTATTTTATTGTATATTATATAACAAATGATTTAGTTAAATCGACCGCAGTCCAGGTTTCATCGAAATTATTACAGTTATGTAATAAGCCCTTCTTGATAAATAATCTAACACAAGAAGACTTTTTTCAATTCAAATCAGAAGTTCCTTTTATTACACCAGTCAATCAAATAATCTCTTCAGTTTTATAATATAAGCATATATAAGTGGCGGAATTCAACCCCACGCTTTGCCTCGACACAAAAACGAAGAAATGAAAATATATTCTAAAATATTTAATTTCCTCGATCGGAAATCAAATTTACAAACTTGTATTAACTTAAAAAATCTACCTTTACAAATGTTATGCAAATCACAAGTGTCACTTGCGTAACCGATGGCGTGCTTGTGGTGAATCGATCTAGATCGCTCTCTTTTGAAGATCGACGTACGTGTGTCGTACGCGAGGAGAATAACTCAACCCATTCTTGCACATTGCAAGAGTGTCTCAATACAGAGCTATGGTATTCTGATGAAATAGTCTTATATTATATACTTGTACTCGTATATAGTTTTAATGTTATGTCTGTATATTAAATAGATATTTCAACTAAGTAATTCAATATGCGCAGGGGCACAAAGTGTGGTGCAAAATCGACTGGTTGTCGATTCGAACCGCATTCGAGGAAATGAAATATTTATTTAAATTTATATTTTCATTTCTTCACTCTGGTGTCAAGGCAAACCGCGGTGGCAAATACAAAAATGTTATTATAAATAATAAGATGTTTTGAAGACTGATTACAGTTTACATCGAAACGACATCTTTCACTAGTTCCTCTCAGCCTACGTATATTAATTAGAGTACGTAAATATAAACATAAACAAGCTTCGTGAAACTACTGTTTACATATAACGTTATATACTGACGTTGTACGTATGTATATGTAATAAATGGAATTTCTACTCAATACAACTTGAATAACCTACAAAATTTTGATAAATGTATATTATTAATAGTTTTATTATATTATCACTATTTTAAGAACTTGATATATGCTTGTCAAATATAAATTATAAAAATAAACTTGCGTATATACACATTTACACACATATATATATTTGCTTCCTGTATAGAGCTTGAGATTCTTCCGATAGTGTGCAAAAGAAAGCGGCTCAACATGTCGCTTGAATGGTGCCGGAGAGAGCGACGCGCTCTTGCTTAGTGCGACTAATGTATGGACACGCGATTCTTAGTAGATATATTCTAAACATATGTTTATATGTATGTGAGAATATGGAAAAATAATTGTAGAATATACAAGAATATATTATGTATATTAAGATTAATAAACTTCGTATATTTCAAAAGAGTTTGTGTACAATATTTTAATATACTTATATTCATATTAGGAATTATATAAATCATTCCTCCGATTAAGAATCGCGCCACAACTATCGCGTCTACCGTCACACTTTTGTGTGTCTGCGCCACAATGACCTCTTGTGTCCCATTCATCGAGGAAGCCTAAAGGCTATATACATGATGTTAATAGCCTCAACATAAATAACTTACTTCCATTGGGCCAAGGGTTGTCCCTTTGGAAGCCGCATATAAAGCCGCTAGTTTCATTATAAACAATTTATAAAATTTCGAACAACCACCCTGTCAAAATCCTGTGACAATATTAAATAATTATAAAGCCTTTAAAACAAAACCTTGTACCACAAACACAATAACAATAATTATATAATAAAATGTCATCATAGAATCATTAAAGTTATATTACCCCATCGTCAATTTACATTATAAGTTGTCACTATTTGCGTGTATTAAGCACATAAAACAATCAAAGGTTAGAAAAACAACTTTATTATATAATAAAACATATTGAATAAATATTATACTTGTGCCTTCCTCGGACGTCCATTAAGTGATTGAGTTGCAAAAGTGTGCTAAATGGAATATCTTCATGTATTTACGTAGTCTCGGTGACTATTTGTTTGGGTTAAAATGATACTAACAGTAGGTATATTATTGTTCATTTTCATATTTTTCTTTATGAAGTATATAATAATTTTGTAATAATATCTATTTGTAGTTTTAGTCATAATAAATTTAATGTGAAAATAGTTTTAAAGGAATTTAATTCAAGCCTTATCTTAAAATACTCATATTACATACCAACTTAGCGAAATAGGACAGCAACTATACATTCTCATGTCTGTCTGTCGTCGAATTCAGACAAAAAGTAGAGAACAAAAACCAAAATAAAACATTTTTATATATATACATAAAATATACTTTCATATTTTCTGAATTATGTCGATTACTTGATTGATAAGCGTTATAATCGATCTTTTAAAAATATCGGGATAAAACCTGGAAACCTAAAACGATCAACTAGTATTTAAGATATATATCTTGATAATCTTGAATGCTAGTTGAATGCTGTATAATTTATTATTACAACAAATACAAAGGAAGTCGATAATAATTTATACGTATAAGGTTTTTTGTTACTATTAATTGAATAATAGCACATTAAACGGGTGCTAGGAACAAAAAAGTGCAGTTGTTTATTGGTTATAAAGTGTTTATTAATACAATATCCCGTTATGAATAATTATATAAAAATATTTTTGTTATTTACAAATATTCATTTAAATGCTCGCTCCGGTGTTAAGACAAA
Source organism: Heliconius aoede (assembly GCA_037355905.1). Classification (NCBI taxonomy): domain Eukaryota; kingdom Metazoa; phylum Arthropoda; class Insecta; order Lepidoptera; family Nymphalidae; genus Heliconius; species Heliconius aoede. The sequence continues at coordinate 155,568 of JBAIZZ010000289.1, forward strand.
GCACGGCGTTGAATTCCGCCACTCAACACATAATGCTTCAAGAAAATGGGGAACGGAATGTAACAAAAGGTTCCCTCTGCCTACCCTGCTGTGTGCGGGATACAGCGTGATGCTGATTTGGATAATAATTATTAAGTAATAGTAATTATATTGCTATAAGTACTGTAATATTTATTTAACTTTTAAAAATTAAATTATAAATAAATTATATAAAACTATCCCCGTAGAACGTCGTGGTGCAGCGGCACAAAGGAGTGACATTAACGCGACGGTTGTGGGTTCGATCTCGACTCGAGTAAGTGAAATATTTATTTACGTTTATATCTATTTCTAACAAGACTAGATTCAGAACTATCCACAACGACAAAAACATTATACAGAATAAAATAAAAAAATTGTAAAGATGTAATGTGAAACTTAAAATAACAAAATGATATTTATTTGGCTTTATTATCAATCACAATAGTAAACAAAAATAACGTTAAAGCTAAAAGTCCTAGAAAATATATTTGTTTGTCTAGACAAAACAACAACATATAATTAGACAGAGAGTAGGTATTTACGTTACGTTCTCTTCAAGCCAGTCGTGGCGCAGGGGCTCAAACGTGCGGCTGTAAACGCGACGGGTTGTAGGTTTGATCCACTCGAGAAAATAATATAATATGAAACAGAGTTCCTAGGTTCCCAAGTTCCCTTAGCCTACCCCGGTATGCTAAAAAAGAACATATCTAACTACTTATTATTTTACTCTTGGATGGCGTAACAGTCAGAGAATACATATCATTCATTGCAAGTTCGCTCTCACGTCATAATATTTCGTTAACCTCATGTTCAGGTCACATAACCTTGCACTAGAATCGCTTATAAAAACTATTTTATACTCTCCAAGCGCCTCACATGACATTGCTTTGATCGATTGCCCTTAAAAGTTATATGGACGGTCACGGTGAATTCTTAAACAAATGGTTATTGTAATAGAAATATTATATGCTTATTTATCACGAGTAGGAGATATATCCTTCGTATAGCAGTAAAATAAAATATAATTTTTTTGCTTTCGCAGGAATTGAACCTACAAAACTGAACTCCATTCTTACATTTAGCTTATAAAGTGAAATTATTCTATTTGAATATTATTTTGTCAATGTCAATCTTTTACATATTATAATACACAAATTGTACATACACTAGAAGTATTGTAAATATAAAAATTCACATCAGGAAATATTCACATAAAGAAAACAAACCTTGCCACATAAACTCTTATTATCTAATATAAATATTACAACACGTTAGAACATATATGAATTAACACACTTACTATACATATAAAACATTTGCTCATACACATTAGGTACAAAAAGAGGCACAAAAACGACCCCCGACATATGAAGCATGAGGTCACGTCACGCGGCGCACGCGCAGTTAAGTAATACCACTATTTAAGCAGTCGTGACAATAAATGCTTCCTCGTAGCTGATATACAATGACATCATGATAATAGTTTTTTTACTCAATGAAATGCTGCAAGGTCAATATACCTATTCATCATAAGAAAAAATGTTTATAATGCATTTGAACCTCCATTCCTACATCAGATTTAAATGCATATGCCACATACTACGTAAGTCTGCTTCGAGATTTATTAATTATTACGTGTATTTTTTAGAGGTAAGATATATTTATTCGTCATTAGTCACGCGAGCGTTATTTATTACGAGTGGTTGAATGCTGTTGGATCTGAATACGCTAAATTCCAATAAAGATTTCGATAAAAGTTTGCAGAATACGAAAGATTCATTCAGTATTAGATTTATAAGCAAAATTCTCCATCACAATCGGCGTCGACAGGTGGGCAGCGGAATAAATCGTGGAGTTTTATCGTTAACGCCAGAAAAGCCGGACCGGTCCAGGTAATAATTTCAATCTGCACCACCGTCGGAACTTCAAAACGGGCAAACTTGAAGCCATTATGTTTTAATTTGGCACACGGAAACAAATAATATGCCGTCAGGTATAAGTAAAAGGGGTAAACTTCAGGTAAAACTAAATGAATCTACGGAGAGATCCCTCCCTCTGTTCCACGAGCAATAAGATACGAAATTCTCATTGAAATTAAGTAATAAGCTGAAACTCCGATCCAGATTCCTTTAGGAGTCCATTCAATTGCCTTTTGAAACTAAATCTCAAGTTTTAACGAATTACCACAATAAGGTATTGAATATTAAAATTTGGATTCAAATGCAATTAAATTTGATGGAATGCTAAGATTGTAAGTATACAAAGTGTGGATACGTTAAAAAATATAAGTAAATTGTATTAAATTATTTTTTTATATAAATTTAGACGCAGCACATTGAGTCGATATAAACATTTTAATAAGGTAAGCAAAAAAAGAAACGAAAAGAACGAACGAAAGAAACGAAGTGTCTTAACACTAGGCTCCCAGGTCCCTCTGCCTACTTTTCTATGTGCACGATGGCAGCGTCAAACTAAAAAATAATGATATAACCACTTATTGTATTTTGAAATTTATTTTATACTCAGTGACACTAAGTAAATATCACTTGAAATAAGATAATAATTTTGTAGGTGATATAATATATAATATATTCTTTTTAGATCAGTCTTGTAAGACCACGCCTAGAACAGGTATAAACAGGAAGGCCGGGACGGAACATGTTGTGAATGTATGACGTGAACGTACGTAATTTATATCACATATTAAAAATTAGTTTCACGCTATATCTCGCATACACCGGGTAGGCAGAGAGAATCTTGTGCTATGACATGCCGTTCCCTACTTTCCACCGAATTTTTCGACGCATTACTTGTTGAGTAACGGAACTTAACACCAGGGCCGGCCTTGGAGCCAGAGCGAAAAAATGATTAATTCTTATATCTATATATCTAATATATATATATTCAATAAATTTATCTTTTGCTCTCTATAATTGATGACATATTTATGATAATTATTTTTAAATAGTAATTAGAATCAAGTGGAACTTTCACTGTAATTCTATGTCGTCAAGAGATGTTTACTATAAACAAGTATATTATGCAAGTCTTAAGTGGAAGTAAATGAATTCTCTTGTTTATCTAGGCAAGATAGATTAATACATCAATTATATTATTCTTTTTATTTTTCCATACGTTTACCTCAAATATTAAATAGTGAAAGTAAAAGAAAGGCAACCAATACCTGGGAAGATTTTTTCAACAAAAAATACTACTTTTGGGACGTCCTGTACATATTTCAAGGAATATATTCCATGTATGTACCTAAAAATAAAATCAAATCAGTTTCACGCTATATGCCGTACACTGTAGGATAGGTAGAGTGAACTTAGTTTTAAGACACTCCGTTCTCCACTTTCCACCGAACTCTAGAGGCATTCCGTGTTGAGTTGCGGAATTCAACGCCGCCCTTTGTCTCGAAATGAAATAAAATTATTTCATATACAAAAAAATTGATAATACAATTAATAATCGAATAAATAATATCATAAAATCCATAAGTTACCAACGTCAACAGAAAAAACTTTGACGACTGACCGATTTGCGGGCGCCAGGTGAGACGTTCGTTTTCATCCCAACTTGTATTATGGTAATTAACTTCTCTGACTTTTCAAATAGAATAAATTTTAATTTCTCCGCCTCGTCCCTCCATTTAGAAGTTTCTTTTTCTGAATAGACCTTACTGATTAATTTTCGAAACTCATTCTCGTTTTCATTGAATGAAGCAAGTTTAATTAACAGTAAAGTTAAGTGTTGCGACTTTGCCAACTTTAATTAAAATAAACTCACACTTACCCCCTTTGTTTGTTAATGTTCTACTTTTGTTTTCTACATCTTTTTCTTGTATTTATTTATAAGTATTTACATAAATATATATTTATTTGTATAATATGGTGATCACTGTCTTTATTCACAAAAGAAAATGAACGATCCTTCAAAAATATATTTTTTCAATAACATCAAATATCTTCTATATTAAGTACGGTATGTTAGTTTTATACTGCTATGCATATTAAAAGTAAGCTACATATTTTTTGAATAATTAAAGGTAATTATTCAATTTTTTTTAAATTATTGTAAAATTTATTCAAAATAAATATTTTTTTACATTCTTTCTAAATTTATAGAAGTGGCTGTCGTGGTGTAGAGGCAGCAAGTGACTGTAACGCGAAGGTTGTTTGTTCAATTATTGTGTGAGTTTTACCTCTCAACACACAATGCCTCGAAAATTCGGTGCAAAGTGAGGCACGGAGAGTTATAACACTAGGTTCCCTTTGCCTCTGGATACAGTATGAAGCTGATAATTAAAGAAAAAAACATTTATTATATCATAATATCTCAGCTGGAATAAAATAGCTATGGAGTTTCTGCGTGACTTATTACTTGAATGCTTTCACTTTGTATTAACTATTACAGCAGGCAATTAGATAATTAGTTCTGGCTCGACTAGGTTTATTGTTTATTATTATAATTTTAAGCAATTTAGTTATTAGAAGCAATTTTCGCGTGAGCTTTAATAAGCATGTCCATATTATGAGGCCGTCGTGGCCCAGCGGATGTAACTGTACGTCGACGGTTGTGGGTTGCGCCAAAACTGGCCTCAGTTATGTTATGTTGGCATAAAGTTATGGCAACTCGTGATGTATGATTCGAGTATAATGACAAGAGCGTGTGCGACTCTCTCTTTCAACTTTGACCCCAGCGTCTCGGGATTTACGCAACAAATGTTGAATATTTAATTCACAATAAACAATAATAATTTAATGTAAATTGCATTTCCTTATTTTAATTTATAATATATCGCAGTCAAAGGTTATGTGTTGGTTTAATTTTGGTTATATAAAACAGACGAGATAAATTAACTTTGAAATATAAATGTGAAAAATTAGTTCCAATATATTAGACGTTGAATTATAAGATATAAAGGAAATTTTTGAAATAGCGCTTTTAATATGACGTGACTCTATTGTAACATAGATAAATTTATGTACCGTTACTGGAGTTCTCTATACATATTTTGTAGCCAGTTTTATAAGTTTATTTATAACTTAAAACATGTTTTTAACATTATATTGAAATTTGATCGTATTCTCAATAGGATCACCCTGGTACTGTCGGTGTCGTAAGAGGCGACTAAAGTACACGCTCCTTTGCCTTGTCCTCTCCCATACAAAAAAAATAATACTAAGAAACTTTTTTCTTTACGTTTAGTAACTATATATACCTGTACTATCCCTGTAGCGACATTCCTACAAATGATTATATAGTAATAAATACCGTTACAGCTATAAATTGATGCACTTTGTGCTAAATATGCATATTAATTTGAGCATTATTTGCAATTAGCGCGACACTCGCTGCGGCGAGCGGCGCCACGACAGCGCCACGAGCTGCGGCTGAATAATGCAACTTCGCTATGCAATACTTCGTATTCATTCACATACTGGTGGCTTGCCCCAGGTTTGTTATTTAAAATATAAATTTTTCATACAAATTTCTTTTTCATTTATGAAAGACTACCAAAGCAACGTGGATGTGAAAGTTTTAAATACGTGTTTAGGTGCCATTTAGCTATAGTGCATCCCGGACAAACCCGCACTTTTTAACCCGCATATCCGGCTTTGTACTACCTTACCATATCAATTACAATAAGACTTGTTTACTCAAAACTGAAAAATTATTTTAGATTCGCAGACAGATACTTTAATTCATTTACATATACATCTAGCTAAACTTTGAGCGCTAATAGCTTTCTAAATACAAATAAATATCTACATTATTCTGATGCACTAACAGCGTTTCTCACTAACGCTGATTACTGCTCGGGAGCAATGACCCTACGACGAAGCTTATACAATAAGCTGCACATCATATTTTCAACAGATATTATATATGTTAAAAGATCTTCGTAGTTTTGTAAAAAATAAAGTAATTTTAGGTTTTGGCAATATTCTGGCTATATATGTACGGAATATGCGGTAAATCTATTGAAGTTAAAATAGCGGTTGCGTGCTTCTACTATATATTATTCTTACTTTAATATCTTCATTTAAAGTATGCACGATCTCGAGATTTTTATGCGAAATTCTATCACACAACAGACGAGGTTATCCAAATCAAGAAATAAATACTTACCAATAACTCTTTCTTCTCTTATCTTCCTTTACAATTAATATAAAGATATTTTATACAAACTACAAAAAAATTATGAAGCTTATATATGTTCCTTCTCATTATTTACGTAGAACCATAATTTATCTGTATCCCGTAGTTTGTAATTCTAAATCTAATTTCCCGCGTCAACTGCGATCAGGGTAAAAAAAGTTATAACGCGATTAGGGAGTACAGCAAAGAAACAGATTATAAATCTTTGTAAGATCGAGAAGGCCTTTCACCGTTGATTGTTTTTTTTATCTTCATCACGCTAAAAGTTTGATTTTGTTTGGATCTTTTTTACACTCTTTTGGCATTATGGAAACAGATATTTTTATTTGTAATTTAAATCAAATAAAATTAGAACTTTTAAAAAAAAAAGATTAGATTTATGTTTGAATACACCTGTATGTGTGTCATGTAATTTTTTTTAAATGTTTATATTTAAAAAATAGCAATTTTACAGTATTTTGTTTTTATATACAATTCTTATTTTAATTTTATACAAATATTGATCATAATTTATAAAAAACAAATGTTGGAACTATGTTTACTATTTTAACTGCGCATATTTAAACATCGAATTTCTAGTGAATGTTATTACTATCTATCTACTATATAATAAGCTCGAATTAACAGATAAACCAGATAATTAAAAGTATGAAAGGAATTAAGACAAAATAGAAATACTGTAAAACCATTTTTTGTGTCAAAACTTAGCGTGAGTCAGGTTTCATTCAAATGTTAACTTATCAATTTGAATCCAAGTCACGTACTAGAGAACCTACAATTGCATAGATTTATAATAGCAGTGGTGCCGGTAACAAATTACCGTCTCTGTTTATGTTTTATTAAAGTTTATTCTATATCCTATTAAATTGTTTAGTCATACAATTTTATGAAAGACTTTATAACGCATAGAACTTTCACGTATAGAAAATCTAGTCATTGTTAGACGTAGCAGTATTCAGTTAGTTCTAAATCATATTAGATGTCTAACATGACTCCGTAATTTATTATATGTTATTAAGTTATTTTTTTCATGTTTTCAATTTATGTTTTTATTTACCTACTTTACGCCTTTCACCTAGCTGGTCTGCTGGTCTGTTTATTGTTTAATCAACTCTAATTACGGCACATGATCGTTATGAATTGAAATTTGTGCTTCAATTTGGAATATATATATATATATATAGCTGCTATTACTATTGTATAACATTTTTTACCTTCATTTTTATTTCGGTACTTAATAAAATATAATTAATAAAACAATTTCTGTTCCAGATAAATCACAGTATCACAATCTGGTAAGCTTTAAACTTATAATTAATATATAACATTAAAATATGATTTAATTTTACTATAATAATATTAACACATACAAACTAACTGCCGTTACATAAGCCTCATATACAATGAAATATTATACGGCATGTCAAAAATAATTGATGCCACGTGCTCTATCGAGCCAAAAACCACAAAATCTCTCGGTTATTGCTCTAATATTAAGTTACAAGTTCTAAGTAATAAAGACAGTTTAACCTATAAATTTAATTAATTATAAAGTATTTGAAACATAATATTAATTTACGTGGGTTCGATAAACAAAGGATATTATTATTTACAAATAAGTTGTTTTTTTTTTTTAATTTGTAAGTATAGAGTGTCTAACCCTTGTTCTCTTTCTTTTGGTATATTTTGAAAAAATTTTTTTAGAGTTTTCTAACCGTGACAGCTTATAATTATAACTTTAATAATGTTGGTATAGTGGTGCATATATAGTGGTGATATATGAAGGTAGCCTCAGGTTAGGAAGGTGGGTGTCCCAGTTAGATTAACCCGCAAGTCTTATTAAGTTTAGCTCGGAGCAGGAACCTATCGACCCTCGGCGCCGGCGGCCGTCGGAAATCAAACTAATCGATTTTCATTTCGTCGACAGGAAATTAAATCCTTTGAGAGTCGGTCCCGATAACGGATTTCAACTAAGCACGACACGTGTTCAGACGTTTGATCCGAACGTAAAAATTTTAATATCATCGGGGAACCTTTATTAAATTTCTCGTGAATCTAAATCGGGGATTTACGTCAAATTGAATTTAATATTTATTTTGCCTTTCCGTATTCGTGTTCGTGTTCGTGTTCGTGCCTTCGTTCGCGTCGCTCATCGGATCTTTGTGAACTACATTTCATTTTCACTTATTCGATTTGTTGAGTTTATTGGATAGGTGAAATATTTTCTAAGCGAAATGGCGAGTATTTATAAAATACGTCGCCGTTTCTTATTCTTTTCATTTTTTAAATAAAATAAAACAAAAATATTTCTTTATTCTGCCAGTGGTTAGTGGTGTTTTTTTAGTATGTTTTATTTAAGTGATAGCTCAAAATAAAACAGAACTTATAGTGTTTTTTTTTTTTTCAAAAAAAAAACAATAAATGGTAGAAAGACTTCAATATTCTTTGACTCGAAGAAGTCACAATTATACTAAGATAATAATTTTAATTCACTCGGTTTTATAGGTTTATATCTAAATCGTTATCGTTATCTTATGGTAGTGTCACAAAAGTGACACTACCCCACGCGGCGGCGCTATGACATGAACGTAAGAACGTTTCAATTCGTTCCTGGACGTGGCGTCTCCCTCGGGAAATTAGACAACTGAACACTGACCACACTGCCTCTTATTTGTTATGTAGTTATGTCCATCGCATCTTAACATGATATAAAATTAAGAATTGGATCAGATTCATGCTGTATCCCGCACACAGCAGGGGAGCCAGAGGGAACCTAGTATTAAGACACTCCGTTCCCCAATCTCTGCAAAATTAGAGGCACTACATGTTGAGTGACGGAACTCAACAGCGTTTTTGAACTCGACAACAAATGTACGAAATGGAAGTATAAATGTATATAAATCTTTCATCTCCTCGAGTGGTATATACAATTTGTCGACTTACAGTCACACTATGCACCCCTGCGCAACGACTACACTGGACATGATATAATTTCAACATAATGCTATAGAAGTTTGATGCAACGTGCAAAGTTAGAGTTAGTTTCTGAATACAAATGCATACTGCATCTATATATGTACTGATATGAAGGCTTCGAATCATTCTAAAATAAGATATTCTCCCCTGGGAAATTATGAAGGATGCCGACCAAGTCAATGTTTATTTTGAGAATACTAAGATTCGATTTATTTTTAGTCGACTTTAAAGAAACGGAGGATGTTATTGACCCGATATTAGTTTTATTTTAATATGTTTTATATAAAATATTGAATTATTATTACGTTGCGAAAGAAATAGCTCAAACATTCTAAGTGATATACTTTTATAACAAATACTTTTATTTACTACTATGACTGGTCTATAATTATATTATATAATATATTAATATATTTTTATTTCTTAGCTCTGTTGTCCTCGACAACCGCAGCGTTGAGTTCCACCACCACTGAAATTTGAGTATGGACTTTTTTTAATACTAGATTCCCTCTGCCTACTCTGCTCTGTTCCGAATGCAATGACAATCTATTATCTACCTACAAGTACATATATCGGTAAAAGAAAGTAAGTATGTGTATCTTCAGAAATACTTAAAGTGTAAACTTTAAGTTTTTCTGTTTAACAAATTGGCTTACATGAAAAAACCATTATTTTTATGAAGTTGTACGTATTACGCGCATAAAGTTTAAACGCGACCTACAAAATACAACGTAACGCTTTCAGTTTATAATCTAGATTTATATGATTTTTTAAACTGAATAAATCTCATTTTAATGTATGTAATATGATTTAGTGATGACAAATAAAAACCAAAGGGATTTTTCATATCTAACATGAAAAATTTACATGTTTTTACATTATATAAAAGTTTATATTAGTTTAATTTTTTTTATTTATTAATAAACGATACCTAATACATATTTTTTCCCCATTTTCCGCTCTAATTACGGGACTTACGGGGCTACTCAATTTATTACAGTAATATTATTTGAATATAATTATTTAATCGAACGGGGATCGAACCCACTACGCCACGACCGCCTGCGTGATATATTTCATAGTATTTTAAATAGTTACATATAGAAATAATATATATATGATACAACATAACACATTATTCTTTTTAATTTGATAGATATTTGATAATATTTCCAGTTTGAACCATCACTTTTTATAGCAGTTAAGTAAGGAAAGGAGGCCTCGTTTAACTTCTAACAATGTTCTGCTTTTATTATTAGTTTGTTGTAATAGTTACCGAGGCGTGACAGGCGCATAACTTGTAATTACAGATCGTCTTATATGAATAGTACTTGCTATTGCATTATCACATGTAAATATTGTATTTAAATAATCATAGTCTTTTAGGCTGTAGATTCGGCGGCGCAAATGCACGTAGTAGCGTATAACTGCAATGTATTTATTTACTTGGCGTTCTTGTTTTGGCGTTGAGTTCCGTCACTCAATACGCAATGCCTCCGAAATTCCACGGAAAGTGGACAACAGAATATGTTAACACTAGGTTTCCCCTGTATACATTATTATATCCAGGATACAGCACGAAGCTTAAAAATAAGCTTTCTCCCAAATACTCATGATGCCTATATTATAACTAAAGCATTATTAATAAAGTATTTATTTTCGAGGCCGTCGTGGCGTAGCAGCTCAAGGTTGTGACTGTAACGCGACGGTTGTGGGTTCTGCCGGGGTGGGAAAATTATTTTTACTTTTTTTCCTTAGATAGATTACTGTACTAAATAAGCTTGATCCATACCCTTTCTTTCCTTATCATCAGTACTTCATTTTCTACACATTGTAATATGTGGGAAATGAACCCGCTACCAACGCGCTAACTCTACCTAACTATAAAATATTCAAACAATTACCTAACAAAATGATCTAGCAAATCTTATTATAGTAATCACAATACAAAGCATAATATAATTCATTATGCAAAAAGCCATAAATCTATAGTAGATAATAAAATCATTCAAAATGCAAATGCCGCCCATAAATATTGCAAATTCATCGATACCTCCATAGGTCTATTATAAAACTCATTTCGTTCATTCCATTACTAACTTTCTAAATAACCTTTTTTAATGAAAGTACTAATTTCTTCAACTTCGATCATTCTCTTTTTGTGAACGAAAAAATAATGGTCGCTCCAAAGATTTCCATCACAAACTCAAATAAAACTAAAAATAATCTGTTAGCGTTATACTCGTACCATAGTAAAAAATACGCAATT
>JBAIZZ010000289.1:167098-237587 GCA_037355905.1 Heliconius aoede
ATAAAAATTATAATAACTATTTGTGAAAAATTACCAAAAATTCATTCTTTTATATTACAACCCTATACTACTCTTCTAGTTTTAATATTATGAATATATTTTTTCCTATGTATCTACATTTTAATACAATAAATAATATTTATATTTGTCCACAACAAATATTTGTCAGGTTTTGTCAATTATCTTTTTCTTATCGATAGCTGAATCTTAAATGAACATGTGACCTCAATTACCATTGACCTACGACGTAGAGGTCTAACAATAATTAAAGTAATGAACAAACTAAAATAAGAGAACGGGACGGACGTTGCAATGTTCATATATTTGTGTAAGTTTTGTTACCGCGAGAACGATATAAGCGTTCTCTGCTGTTACACAGCTCGTTAAATTTATATTACTCTCTGTTTACATTACTCTATGTTTTTATTAATTTATACAATGTTACTGTATCAAAGTATGGATGAAAATAAACATCATATATAATAATATACTTTCGAAATAAAGAACCCGGCGTTGCTTTCCGCCACTCAACACGCAATACCTCGAAAAATTCGGCAGAAAGTGTGGAACGGAGTGCTTTGATTCTAGGTTCTCCCTGCCTACCCTGCTGTGTGCGGGATACCACGTGAAGCTAAAGACAATAACTGTGATAAACAAAGAATTTTCATGAAATTCAATGATGCAGAATTATTTTTCTTAAGACAATCAAAGCTCATATGTATTTATAGAGCTTTATTAAAAACCATCTCAACTATAACCCGCCCGGGGTACAGCACCTCTTTATTATAACTCACCGTCGCCACAATAACCAACTTTAAGAAAACTACCCTAAACGTCTCGCGTCCTCTCGTTTCCTCGACGTTAAACAAGCAACAGTTTATTGCTAGATGAGAATTTCTACGGGAATTTCCTTTTTAAACTAAAATAGACTATTTTCTAGTGCTTAGAAACAAATTACATGGCGTTAAAAGCTCGAGCTCAGTTATTAGGGAAGCAAGTTTCCACCCCATAAATGTTGTTTATGTTTACGTGTTATAATAATAATCCTTCAAAGTATATAATGTTTTGGGCTTATAAATTTATTCTTGAAGTTCAAATTTTCAGGCTTTATATTGTATAAGGATTTTTTCGCACATTTAGTTAAGTAGTTAAAAAACTGTTAACGTGACAGGTTGTGGGTTCGATTCCACTAGATGATATGAAGTGCTTAATATGATGTTGAATTTTGCAAGCCGAAACATATTGGTTCGGCGGAAAATGGGTAACAGAGTGTTTTAACACTAGGTTCCCTCTACTTACCCCAGTTGTGTGCGAGATGAAGTGTTAAGCTGATATTGTAAAATTTTTATTTCACATTTATTTAATAAATACATAGAAAAAATATATAAAGATTCATTAAATATGACCTTTTGTGAACAATGCAGAGAAAGTGTGGATTACCTACAAAAGTATAATATACATAAATAATATTGTCACACCTTACTTTCACTGTTTGTATGCAAAGTACTCTAGAAAATACCCTTCAAAGTAAACACGCAATGCCTCCAAAACGCGGTGGAATGGGAACGAAGTGTCTCTATCTGTGACACTAATATATAATGACATTAATATCAGTGCGTAAATTGAATTGCCCAATGCGATCTAGGAAACTAAATATTTCAACAAAGCAACGTGGTAGGCCGAGGGCGCGCCGAATCGTAGAGATCAAGCCATAAGCTATTTTCTAAGTCTTGCAAAACTAACCTGATAGTTGTTAATAACTTACTGCGAAACTTTTCGTGTTCGAAAGCCACAGGTTGTTTCGTGTCGAATGCTTTGTGAGTAAAATTATGATTTATAGTGTTATATCAAATATTTTTTTTTTATCTTCAAGATTTCTTTTCTACTTTCTGGCCAAAATAGATATTAGTGTATATGTTGTAACACATAATTTTATGTCATAAGATTATAATATGATTTTTACTTTCTATCAGAGGGCACACAAATAAGACATATTGAAATAAATTACAAAACCATAACATTTTATAAAAAGGTAATATATAAGTTTATTATGGATTTCATGAAAATCTTACAAAATAATCTATTTATATAAATGTAAAAAAAAATCGGCTTCACGCTTTATCCCGCACACAGCCGCGTAGGCAGAGAGAACCTAGTGTTAAGACACTCCGTTCCCCACTTTCTGCCAAATTCCGGAGGCATTGCGCGCTGTGTGGCAGAACTCAATGCCGCCCTTCGTCCTTTGCCTCCACTCCAGAGCGAAAAAATGGAAATATAAACGTAAATAAATATTTCGAGTAGGGATCGAACCCACAACCGTCGCGTCACATTCACAACCTTGTGCCACTGCGCCACGACAGCCTCTATCTATTTTTAATATTATTCAAAAATATTGAAAATTTAACATGTAAAATTTTTATTCAATAAAAATACAGCATAAACAATTAAAATAAGTACCAAATAATTTGACCACACGCCGGACTCTACACAGTTTCGATACAACATCAATAGCTTACGATGCATTCTCATTTAACGAATACATTGCGTATTTACTTGTTCAAAATCACAACTAACCTGACAAAAATATGTAATGTATATTGAATAATAGAAAGGTAAGTGAAAAAGTATATACTTAGGTACAGGCACGACTGGTATTGAACTGGGGCGCGTACTCTCGGTCAGATATACAGAAACTGGTTTCATTATCAAAAGTCAATAACTTTCCGATGCATTCCGAGTCAGGGCCAAGATCTACAAACGTAATAAGCTTAGCCGCATGACCGCTGCGGGCAACTATTCTGTTGTAGCGTAGATTTGGACTGTAATCTATTGGAAATTTGATAATTTAAATTTTTACAGAGAAAATTGAGGGAATTTAACATATCGATTTAAGCCATTGTCATTTGTACGAAACTAGACAGCATACAAAATATGAAAGAAATAGAAGATGAACTGTTGAGTTTCTTACCAGTTTTCTGAGTTGATGACGATTCAAAGATATTACCAAAATCATTTATGAATAAAAATCAGTTGGTTTTAAATTTGGAGTGGCTTAAAACTGGTACCCCATATATGGTACATACAGGAGATCCATCATGATAAAAATGTATATTTAAAAGAGACAGTGAAAGTAATAAAATTCAAATTCTAGGTACTAATACTGATGTATCCAATCAAGATCTGTTATATAAAAGTAATTTATAAAATCCTTGACAAAAATTTATTAGATAATAAATTTGCTATTATTTTAAGAATATCGATTCGTTATATGACGAAACTTTAATTCGGGAAACATTCAACTTTCGCGAATCACTTTTTTTGGTGATGCAGAAACTTGTCGCGCCAAACCCATAGAAAGTTATCTTTTTAATATTATACCTACTGCTAAGGCTACACGACGAAACGGCCTATGGGACACACCTGTATTGATTTTATATAAATCTCGATTATATATATTTATAGAAAACATGTATTTAGTAGAAAGTGGCGGAAATGTAATTGATAGTTTAAAGTATCATTAGCGTGCAAAGGTATGTAATTTATTCTATAATTGTACATATTAAAGAAAATGTCTACGTAATTACTAATATAATGTCTACGTAATTTTCAAAAAAATGAAGAACAAATGTATTCTAAATTCCATTGACTAAATTTAAAAAAATACATAAACGACAAAAAAAAACAACAATTATTAAGAAATATATACTGATATCGAGGTACAAATAAAGGAAGGTCAGAATATTAAATCCAAATTTATATTTAAATAAAGTAATTATGTTTTAGAAACATAACGCACAACAAGGCTAAACACAATAGAGAATGATAAAAATTTTACACGCATGCTAATTAAATTAGTTTTAGTCGAGCTCGTATATATAAGGCCTTCGTGACGCAGAGGCACAAGGGTGGTACTGTAACGCGACGGTTGTGGGTTCGATCACCACTCGAGGGTATGAATTATTATAAAATAATGCCCCGGGAAAGTGGGAAACGAAGGAACGGGTTCCCTCTGCCTATCCGTCTGTGATCGGGATTCAGCGTGAACCTAATTTAATTTTTTAGTATATATAACTCGTGGGTTCACATTACGGATGTCAGTTTCCATATTATCAGGCTGCTTACAAGGCAAAGAAACATCCTGTATCAACATTTATTCTCAAAAAGTACTATAGACCTTATGATTCTATGTTCTAAGTTTAATTTCGTGTGCAGTTTCATAATTCGCGACCTATTTTAGCTACACCACTCCAGGCGTTTCCGCGAGTACATTTTCAAATTATTTAACGTATATTATAAACATATGAATTTGTATATTAGCTCTATCTTACAAAACGTTTATTTATAAGAACTATATATATTACATTTTATCAATCTTATTAGGTAATTGACTTGTTGTCTCATGCAAACTGGGATTTTGAGCATGGTTTTTTTAAATGGTTCTTGGAACTTAAGTATGGTATGGCTTGGCATTTTAAGATCCTTATGACCACCACATAACGAGATAAAAGGTTAACGAGATAAACTCGTTACACGGCCTATTAGGAATTCCGTACCAATTTCATGATTTTAGGTTAACGGTTAACAGCAGGCATGCAAAGAATTAATTTTAATTAATTCATATTAAAATACTATCGTTTTAAGTATCTGTGGAATGTGTGAATGTGTGTATAAAATGCATAAAATTATAATATAACGACACACCTAACAATAAAACTTCATTTAAATTAGGTTATTATCGCCACATAATACAGTAAATGTGCTTCAAAATGAATTAAATAATTAACTGTCCGAATATGAATACAGCTGAGAATTAAAAATGGGCAGCAATGTATTTTACTAAATTGGATAATATGGTACAAATTATTACTTAAATGTTATTTAAAATTTTAATATAAAGCTAAAAAAAAACTGTGGCAATTTTTTTTATGTTATAAAGTTTTTTTTTTAGGTTCACTCTGTATATATAGGGAACATAGTGATGAGACTGTCCATTATATACTTTCCCCGAGCAAGAATCAAATCCACAACCATCGTGTTTACATTGCGACGCCATGGCGCCACGACGGGCTATAAAGAGTATAACTTTTATATTTAGGAGCTATAGAAGGCATCATTATTATTTTCTCGTTATAATGTTAAGCTTAATTAATTAATAAATCGACAGGAAATTGAATCCATGACTATCAACACATTACATATTACCTATACTGTTAACTGTACCGCGACACAATCTGTACGTGAAATAAAATTTATATAATCATTAAATATAAAAAAAATAACACGTATTATAAAAAATCAACTTCACGCTGTATCCCGCACACCGCAGGGTAAAAAGAGGGAACCTAGTGTTAAGACACTTCGTTTCCTATTACTAAACTCTTATATAAACACGTTTCATAATATTAATTATATAGCATACATTTAAATCCGTCAATTACTACCGATCAGTGGCGAGAAGAGCGATCGTTATCAGAACCACTTTAATATTCGAATGGGACGTTTGTCATTTGCTTAAGTGTACTATCAATTTGTAATATTTGTGACATAATGATATAAATGCGACTGGTTGCAGGTTCGATCCCCGCTCGAGGTGATGAAGTATTTATTTAAATATACAACTTCACGCTGTATCCACACACACGCACACAAAAAAATAGGCGTAGGGAAGGAGTAGGGAACCTAGTGTTAAGACACTTCAATCCTCATTCCGCCGAATTCTATAAGCATTGCGTGTTGAGTGGCAGAGAAAGAAATGAAAATGTAATTTTTTTTATTTCTTCGAGTTGGAATCGAACCCACAACCTATCGCGTTTGCAGTTACACTGTGTGCACTTGCGCCTCGATTGGCCACAAATATAAAAAGTTTAAGTTCTAACATTACATTTTAAGCAAAAATCATTCAAGTGAACAAATTGGCACCTTTCGAAGTGACCTACATTCAGACAATGTCAAAACTATGAGCTTCTGCTCGCGATAGATTATTTATTATTGGCAACACACTTTGGTTTTGTAAAAAGTGTGGGGTAATGCGGAGTAAAAAAAGATGGTTAATTTTAAATTGGTGTACTTTTTAGACGAATTTTAAGTTAAAATTTTATTTAAATATAAACGTGAATATTTAAATAACAATAGTTTAAAGTAATTGAAACATTTGGAAATATTAAATAACTTGTAATTGTTGTTTTTAATTAACATGTTTGTAGTTACTTTTTTAAATCCACGCTATAGAGAACACAACGGAAACTTAGTGTTAAAACACTCCGTTCCTCATTGATAGTAATGACAACAAAAATAAATGCAGAAATACTTAAATATATGAAATAATTTTGTGTGTAAATATGCTTATTAAATGATATAGAGAACGGTTACATTTTAGCGAACGACATACTCGTATTATCACGTTGTTAGACTCGGGGCAAATGATAAATTATGTTAACAAATTTCAATACAACCGCTGTGTGTTAGTTCCACACGCGGCTCGTTCGAAGTAAAATTCTTATTTCCTTTACAAAATATTCTACATTCTGCTTATAATAATTTATTATTTAAATATGCTAAAATAAAAAATGCAATGACAAAAGTCCCTAATGAAAAATATTTTAAATTAAATAACAAAATAAAATCATCTGAAGGTTATCATTAACCAGCAGGTGACAGTCCAAGTCCTCTAACACTAAAGTTCTTACAGTTCAAATGTTAATATCATAAATATTATTAAAATGTTAAATAACGTATATTTTGTATACTACGTAAAACATATCGTAAAAAACATAGTGCATAAATTATTATATGCACTTTAATCTCGCCAGTAAATTGTTGCATTCTCTTCATGACATTTTCACTTATCAAATTTTAATATAATCCAAGACATGAACTCGAATCATGAGTCAAAGCTGCTTCTATCACGACTTTATAAATAATAAAGTGGCTCAAACAGAAGCGCTAGCGTTTAATGATGGAAAACAAATATTATTAATAATTTATTTAAAAAATATATGTAAGCATGCTACTCACGTATGTAGCAATAAGGAACTCTTTATATATATTTTTTAACATAAATAATGACTTAGTTATAACATAAATAATCATTATACAATAATTGAACAAAACTATACAAAAAAATATGTACATGTCAATGCTAGGATCATAAATATTATTTTCCGACAAGTAGGTATATCTAATGCTTTTAAAAGCTAGGATATTAAGCTAGTAATATTTTAATTTTATATCTACATCAAGATATCCTTGAAATAACGATTATTTGAAGGCAAATAAATACAATTATTTGTGAACGGTAGAGATTTGAACCGTTGTTTGTCGAATGATTAATATAGCTTGCCCTTTTCAAATTCCTCCACATCAACATATTATAATACTCGAAGACCTTCAGTCTGAATAGTGAGTGGTGAAAGGGTTTTCCAATAATAAGTCTAATAGTGGATAGGTTTCAAGCCGCCGCCGCTCTCTCTCGTGGCTGGGCCACGCGTGGTCAACGCGCTCACGACTACGGTCAACGGCGGCCTCAAGGTCTCGTCGTTACATAACGCGGTATTTCACCGTAATTGTCACTTCAATGCACCGCAGTACAAATTGCTCGCTTAAGATGCAATCGGTTTCTTATTTGAAAAATAGAGAATAAAATAATGACTCGGTCGGTGTTGTTGAGGGTGCTGGAGACTATTGATATTTGGGGGATATATTTTCATTCTGGACAAGTAAATAAAATTTTTAAAATTTTCTTAATTAAATTAGAACATTTCATTAATTTGTAGAAAAATATTGTTAATTAAAAATATTTAAATAAATATATATTTTCTTTTATTTCAACCTTTTGTTGTCCATTTACTCAATATTTATATTACTCTACTATCGATTTGAGCTATTGATCGATAGCCTACAGCGGACAATGGCAGTGAATGCAAAATTGAACCTATTATATGACTTAATTTACATATTTTGACATTGATATACAATTACGTCGATAATGAATACGATCACGCTTTATTTCGGTAATGTACTTCTACCTATTGAGTGAGTTGGTTTGTTGAAAATTTTCTCCAACCTTGACATAAATTAATAATTAATGTTTAATTAACGTCACTCTAATTGTAAAGCAAAATTTGTTTGTTTCTTATTTTATTTTAAATATTATTATATTATTTTTCACGCTGTACCCAGCTTCTATGAGGGTAAGTAGACGGAACCTGGAGTTAAGATACTCCGTTCCCCAATTTGCACAGAATTCTGGAGTCATTACGTTTATACCCCTTGCGCCACGACTGGTCTCGGTGTTAAATATTTCATTATAAAATCCCATTCATCACGTATAAATATCAAATTAAAAAAGACCCTATATATGAGCATATCTTCTTATGGCAGAAATTCAATTCTACGCTTTACCTAATAAAGATAATAAAGTTATTTTATTAATATAACGATTCACCATGAAATAAGAATGTGTTACGGCACATATGTCCTTACTACGCTAAGACGGTCCTTATTACATAAAAATACATAAATGCTATTACATCACGCGTTATAGCGAACTTATAAAGCAAATTTTTTTAAGGTAAAGCATTTGTCGTGGTACCCTTATACGGTTTAACCTTCGAGATGAATCAATCCCAAAAATAGTTCGAAAATTATTTCTACGGCTAACTTAAATCTATTTTTGACACGAATCGTGACTATGAGACGACTGTCCCGCAAACTGTGACCACAACGACCACATCTCTAGAAAATATAGTAAAAAAAAATTCTCGATATGTTTAAATAAATATTTATAACATTTAAAATTTTGAAATATCATTGAAAAATTTATTTGTACTATTATAGTAAACTAACATAACTTTAAATTCAAAGGTAAATACTCTTTGCAAATGTCACGCTATATCGCCTTGAGAGCTGTCGGTATTTATTTTCTTTCGCCGATCACCTTCGAAGACTTGATATTTAGTGTTCCAACAATGGTCCTCATGGATCGATCATATCGAGACAACGAAGCGTGGAGTTGCTATGAATATCAGACAATAGATAGTTATTTAATTGCTGGTCCGATTTATCGGTGAGCATTTTGAGTTCATTGTCAAGAAGTGACCCTCTAATGGTCAAGTATTTAGGTCAGTTTGATCTGACTTATCTTGAGTCCCTCCCTCAGTCGTCGTGTGATGGTGATGATTTACCAAAATAATCATGAATCTGGAAAAGGAATTCATTCAAGAAAAAATATGTATAATGTTTTTATTTTTAGAACCTGGAGATTGGAACCATATCATTTTCTATCTCCACCTTAAAGGACGGCAACGCACCTGCAGCTCCTCTGGTGTTGCACGGAGTCATAGGCGACGGTGATTACTTACCATCAGGTGACCCAAACGAAAATAATTGTCTATATAGAACTGGAAAGCTGTATTCTTCTAAAGATAATTATCAAACGTACACCCTTGTCTTCACAGCCTGAAATAACTTTATTACTTAACAACATATACATCAATTTTGCTTATTTAAAATATTGTAAGATAATTCAACGTTTATATTTATTAAATGTAAATTTTCGCTTCATATGTATTTTAAGTACAAGAGTAATTTAATATCCTTTGTTAAACATTGTAGTGTAAACAAACTGTGTACTACGATAAGTTGGCTGTTAATGAAATTTTCAATTAAATTAGATCAATCGTTCTTTAGACGTAAGAATATAAAATCCACAAAATAATATATATTTATATATCTTACTTTACACCGACTCCCGCATAGTTAGACAGACAGGATTTGGAACCTACTGCCAAGACACTTCGATCTTCACTTTGTGCTCAATTTTGGAGCATTCCGTATACCGACGTAACTCAACGTCGCGTTTTGTCCAGTTAAAAGAGCAAGGACATGAAATTATTAAACATTTGTTAATTCCGAGTGGGAATCAAACCCAAAACCGTCAGGTTTACAGTTGGACTACACTATCCCACAGCCTAAATTGCCATTTATAATAAAATAGTATTATATCAATATGGAGTCTTAAGATTTTATATCAATGTAGAACCTATAATATATAACCTTTGACATTACCTTCGCAATTGCTAAGTGAAGGTTCAACTAAACATTATGTAATCATGTAGTTTATTAATAGCGATGCTTATACATAAAAGGACGTATTTGACTTGCTGTTATTATTGATTTTATTTCACAGCAGAAAATTTTTATATTTTTTACATTAAAGCTATAATTTTTACAAGTAATAAATTAAATGGTTACTTATTTCAACCCACACTTCTAAATACACTTAGATTGTTTATATTTGTTTACCTAGAAGATATTTTGCGATAAGGCCACCTTTTCGCATTCGTTGTTATTTTAAAGTTCATGTGAATTGTATTGTACCTTGGTGTGATGTAGTTTTTATTTTATGTAGTGACTTTACCGCGACGGTTGTAAGTTCGATCCCCACTCGAGGAAGTGGAATATTTAATTTAATATTTCCATTTCTTCGCTTTGATGTCGAAGCAAAACGCGGCGTTGAGTTCTGCCACTCAACACAATGCCTCCAAAAAAAAAGTGGGAAACGGAGTGTCTTAACATAAGGTCTTCTCTGCCTATCCTGTTGTGGTCAAATGGTCCAAAAATTTGGCAAAAAGCGAAGTATTGAGTGTTTTCAAATTAGGCACTTTATGTCCAAAAAAACCTATACGTATACATAATGTTTTATGGTAGCGTGAAGCTGGTTTTTTGAAATTGAAAATCAATTACAGTCTATTAAAATCATTTACACTCGTATGTCATATATGAAAATAAATTACACTCTAAATCAAATATCAACCATTAAGCATAAACTAAACTTAAATAAAGGCGTGGAACCTTTCAATGGGCAATGACAATAGCGAAGGTAATTAATGGAACTTGTTTAAAGACCTTGGTTTAATGAAAAGAGGCGAATTCTATCTCATATTTCATGTGAAAGTCATAATAGAATTAATATAGTGACACACCTACTGTTTTAACCTGAATGTTTGTTTATATTTATAAAATTGAGGACGTGGCACAGGGGCACGAGGTGCAGAACTCATTGGGACATGCGGAACGTAGTGTCTTAACACTCGGTATCCTTTGCCTAATCTGATTGATATATGCCGGAAACAGCGTGAAGCTTAAAAAAATAAAAAATTATCACAGTAAAAAAATAGATAAAAAATAGACTTTTACAGGCGACCAATAAATATCAATTTGACAAAGTCCCCCAATATTATGGATGAAAAATTTCCGATGAGTGACGGGAGAGGGGAGACGGGACGAGGCTGTTACACGGTATTTTGTCGACGGCAGACGATAAACATCAATAATAATTTGTATCAACTTATCGCTTGATTGGTCCCCATTATACCCGTCTCACCCTTACAGGTATGAAAAAACGTATTCTAACATCTGCTAACAACAATAGTGAATATTTACTTCAATATATTGATATATTTAAGGCTATTTGTCAAACACAAAATGTTGAGTGGCGGCAATGCCGTGCTTTGTCTCGTTACCACAGAGTTGATATGAAAACCATTTATGTGTTCACCCAAGGGAAAATCGAACCCGCGCATATTATAATAGAGCTAGAAAATAAAAATTTACTTTCAAACTTTGTCTACCCGTCTAATAGATTTCTAATACTACAAAATATTTTTTACGGCATATATGATTAATTTTAATATATATACCAATTCCGTAACTAACCAAATGACTGACATCGGCACACGGCACATACCCGGAAACACTGTCAGTGTCAAATCTGACGTGTGGCATGTAGGTTTTTTTGAAAGAGCAGGCGGGCACTGGCAAATTCCGAAAATACTGTGTAAGCGATACAAACGATTTCACGTTTTACTAAAAGCTACGTAAAGTAAAAGTAGTCGTAGTATGACGTGAAATATCAAATCCACGCTGACAAACCATATTATATCATTTATGTCTAATAAATTATATTAAAAATTCACCTTTACGCCGAATTTTGGAGGGTTTTTGCGTGTTCAGTGAAAAAACCTCGATGCCGGTGTGTACAAATAAAAATATTAAATATTTCATTTCCTTGACTGGGAATGGTACCCACGACCAGGCGCGTTTACAGTCAGAAAAATAATTGAAATTTATTATTTATTAATAATAAATAGAAGATTACAATGTGTTTTATTTGTGTCTGATTATGCGTTTTCACATCAGATGTTCAATCGAGAGAATATTTAATTATTTATGCGTAACTTCACACGCACGTTACAATGAACCATACTCATGTATATATTAAATCACCAAGAATATAATCATATATTACTTTATTGGTGGTTTTTTTTTGTTCAATATTTTGTAGAACGAGATGTTTCTAAACGATATGGGAAAACTTGGGAAAATGGGAACGATATGAAAAAAATAACTGTCTTGTAAATATAAAGTAGAAAATATATTTACGTCAAATTTATTATACCTAGAAAAGAGGAGACGAAACTGTAAACCATTACTAGGATAACAGACATATGATAACAGTATTACTCTTACATAAAAAATAATAAATCATCGTTAAGTATTTCTGTACTTTTGGGCTTGCGTAGAAATAAGAGACACTCTAGATATATTGTGCCGGCCATCCTTCATATATCTACGGTACATTCCGATCTCAATTTCGTTTCTTTTCTCATATATTTTCAGAACTACAATACACTTTCGATTTACAAATAATAAAATCTAATAAAACATCTTCAAAATGGTCTCCATTTAGGGATATGACAAAGAAATTTTTCGTCTTAAGATTATATTACAAATAAATGTACGGACTTAGCGGACGTGAGTTTGATTCTGGATGCATAATTACATTTTATATAGAACATCAACGGAAAGCTAACAATTGAATTACGAGATTTCCTCCGAAAACGTTAAGAAATGCTTAATGGGAGTCTCAATGTAATATTTACTAATATATGTACTTTGGATTAATTAAGGCGATTTATGATTTTAATCGAGGTCAATAGACTTACTTAACTTTCGTCATTTACATTTTTTTTATTTTAGAGTATTCGTATAATAAAATTAGTATAAATTGAACAAGCGTTACAATTCACGCTGTATCCCTCACATAGTAGGGTACCAGATAACGACGAGATTAGACAATTTGATATATATAGTAACATTTTAAATTATTTTATTTATTGCACTTTCATATTCAGGAGAATGTGGTGTAAAGAGCGAAAATTATATACATACTTTACTGCTCAACGGACTCTAAAAAAGTTATAACATTTAATAGCTTATTTCACACCGAAATTACAAGCATGCCTACGTCTAGATCCTTATAAAACAGTTATAAAAAAAAAAGTTATGCGTTGTAAAAAAAAACCTTCACAAGTAAAAGCGTTGTTATTTGAAAAATAAAATATTTCCCCACGGTGCTGTGTATCTTTTGTTCATATTCATATATCGTAAAAACTCACGCGACGCCTGTTAATTTACAGTAGTGCAATTTTTATGAAATATAATTAAATTTTATTGCTCGACACGATAATGCCTAGAAACGTTATAACAATATTTCATTTACATTCCAAGGGGAAACGTATTTTTAGTTATTTAGCTTCGCTTCTTGTTAAAGTTGACGAAGTTAAGTTAAAGAAGCTTTTATAAAATATTTTTAAAGATTAGCTTCACACTGTATCCCGCACATAGTAAAGTAGATAGAGGGAAATTAAAATATTATATCATGAATGTAGAAAAAGATACTTAATTTTAATATTGAAATTCTCAAGTTCAATAAAAAGTGAAGTCACAAAAATTTTGATAAATGATATCTTAAATTATGGTGTTTTATTTCAAATTTTATTTCCTTTTTTATTTATAGCCTTACACTAATATATTGTTATAAAATGCATAAAACTAATATTATACATTTACTTTCATATTTCGTGGCTGTACCTAAGACGATAAATAAGGATACGATCCCGCTGCGCGTGGAATTTTTAATATGTTTACCTTGTAATCTTTTTCTTTTCATAAAATGTTTTAGCTTTGAAATATTACCATCGATGATCGATACACGTGTATTAGAAATAACCAAAATACTTGCAGAAGCAAACTTTGACGTATAGTTATTAAAATAAAGACTGTGATTCATAAAAGTCTTATCATAAGCTGTTATTAAGTATACCGTACTTAAGGACTTCAGCGAAAACTATGTATGAAAAAATGAGATGAGATAGTATTGTCTTAGATTTTTTTTTCAACTTCACGCTGTATCCTGCTTATGTAGGGCATATGCAAAGAAAACCTAGAAATAAGGCACTCCGATCCTCACTTTCCACCGAATTTTCAAGAAACTGCGTGTTGAATGGTAGAATTCAACGCCACGCTTTAGCCGTGGTACCAAAGCGAAATAATTAAAATATTAATAAATAACAATTCAACCCCTTGAATAGAAATCGAACAGACAACCGTCGCGTGTGCCTCTTTACTACGACGACCTCACATACCTTTTAAACACATTAAGATAATTAATGACATTATTATTATTAAAATTTACAACCAGTAAGTAACTGAAATATAAAATGATTCCCAAAAACCCCGCGTAACCTTGGGGGGGAGGGAGGGGGGGGGTAACCTACGAGACCTACATTCTAATAACCTTTTAACAAACCGAAATGTAGTTCGCGAGAAAATATTTCGTCGATCGGTGTTCGTCTTTGCATAATAATAGCACAATGGCTCGATTCTTACAATGAGCTATCAGAATATTAGTATATATATAATTTCGTCTTTATGTTTGAGGGCTTAAGGGGTACAGGTTTGATTTTCGTTTGGACGTTTGTACTCTTACAAAATACTAGTAACACCTCTAAAGCCGCCCTCTTCATGAATTATTCGATTTTGCCGGTTGTGACACTACTCTTGGAGATCCAGCCCCGACGGGCCCATTGCTCCCATCATGTTTCAAACTCAAATACGAGTTCGAAATTATATTACCACCATATACGCTAGTATGGGATCCTCCTAGGATTTCGAATTCAACTTTACAATTTGACTATGGTTGGACTGGGGCTGTGGTTATAGTTACAGTAACTTAGTACATAGAGATAAATTCAGTTGAGTAAAATCTCTTACTTAAGTACAACTTCACTTTTTACAGTATCTATAATTATTTATATGAAATATGTCTATGCTTGGATTATTTATGTATATTATATCTATTTAATTCCTAATACATTTTAAATTCATCTTATTTTTATTATTTTGGCGGATTATTTGTAAAGTGGATTAAAAGAGGTACCTTTATATATATACGTTTAAAATAACAAAGCTTTTTTATGTAAGGTAATTCAATAAACAATGAATACGGCTCTTCAAATATTAAGCAATGCCTTGAAAAATTCTGCGGAAAGTCAGTGTCGGTCGGGGGTACTATTTGCGGGATAAAGTGGGCAAGTAAATAAAATAAGACAAATTCTGCATATAAAAATGATTTCATAATATACAATGTCACGCAAACGCTCTATAATATCAACCTTTCATTATTAATTTTATAAAAAAATATTAAACATTTTATAAATTTTAAAAGAAATTTAATAAAATTTAAATTATATTTTTTCTCGTTTCATATTTACTACGCTTAATAAGCTGAAGTGTTACTGGACAAAACGTAAGTTAATTTTAAAACACCTTTTTTCTAGAGATCACCTGCGTTCTATCCATTTATCAGTTCTATTTTATTACAATATTTTATACCAAGTTATGATCTTTATATCTTAATACTGATAACAGACCACGAAGCCATATTTTCTCGTCAAGTTACATCAAAAATTTACGCTTATACGCTTATTACATTATTTCCACTCTTATCAGTTTTTCAATAACTTGATACAATAACACCAATAATAGCTTCGAAAGATATGAATAGTGACGATAAAATACAAAGAAAATACCGTTCATTAAAAGAATGCTTATAAAAAATAATATTTATTTTTCATTATAATACTTATTCTTAATTAAAATAAATACTTTTATGAAATGAATCGAAACAATCGAAAATCCTTTATAAAATAAACAAATGCTCATTCGAGCACTTTTCTCCGGACTATTAAACAGTATTTTATTTCCATAATAAATTATTTCTTAAAGTTTTAATATAAATTATGTTTCCATATAAAATTTCAATATTGTCAGTGGTAACGGCGTCGGCATTAACCGCCTGATATATAATAGCAATAATGGCGGCGCATTCCGGGAAATATAATCTCTTTCGATATTGCTATAAAACCCCTCGACCAGGTTTAATTAAACGTTTAAATACTGATTAAAAATACATTTCAGAGTGTTCCAGAACACTTTATATTGGTCATATTAATTAATTTAGCAGTGTACGATTTTTCACAGCACTATATGGGGGGGAAAGTTGTATGAACAAATCGTTTTGTAATGCTATCTTTTTGTTATATGGTTGTTTTATAGGCAGTGTATGTGTATTCTGAGGGTGCTGTATGTATTACAGTTCGATAGGATGTGGGTTCAATTCCCACTTTAGGAAATGAAATATTTAATATTTTAATTTCTTCGATCTGGTGGCGAGGAAAAGCGCGGCGTTACTTTCCGCCAATCAACACGAAACGCTTCCAGAATTCGGCAGAAAGTGGAGTGCCTTAACACTATGCTCCCTCTGGTCACTCTGCTGTGTACTCATGTTATATAGGATGATGAATGTGGTAATAATACATACATAATCTCCATAATATGAACATTACATTAAATTACTATATTTTTGTCTCTTTCACCTATGGCTAGTATTATTTATAGTCAAGTAGACGACCTTAATGAATCTGAAATGGAGGTAATTTGTATTCTGTAGACGACGTAAGGTGCTTTTAAGCTTTAACACATAAAAGTATCATATTCTCAAGAGCAAATGAAGTGATTCATACAATTTACTACTTCACTTATTATATAAATATATTACTTAGTTTCTAACTTAAAACGTAAGGACTCATAATTTTTATTAAATTTATCGTTAAATTAATATTTAAATATTAGAGAAACTTAAAATAAACTAATGCTAGAAAATTATATACTATTATGTATTTATAAATGAATCAGTTTCGCACTGTATTACTCACGTAGCATAGTAGGCAGACGGATCTATTATTAAAACACTCTTTTCTCCATTTTCCGCCGAATTCTGGATACATTACGTTTTGAACGGCCACCTAGACAGAGGGAAGAAGTATTTAATATTTCATTTCCTCTAGTCGGGATCGAACCCACGACCGTCGCGTTTACATTCACACAGCTGTGCCCCTGTGCCACGACTGGCTTAAAAATAATACACAATTATGTATTTATTGAAATGAATCATTTATTACTACAGAGAGCTGTGAACCTACGTCTTCATCAATAACAAAAGCGATTAAACTACTATACAAACAGACGACGTGACTTCACGATATTTATTTGTTTAAATCGA
Source organism: Heliconius aoede (assembly GCA_037355905.1). Taxonomy (NCBI): domain Eukaryota; kingdom Metazoa; phylum Arthropoda; class Insecta; order Lepidoptera; family Nymphalidae; genus Heliconius; species Heliconius aoede. Next base: position 184,563 of record JBAIZZ010000289.1, read on the forward strand.
TGAGTCAGGTATATTTGAAGGATGCTTCAAATGTTCAACTAGTCTAAACGTAGGTAAGCCAGGCAAGCCAGCTCCAATCAGGTCGGTTTTGTTATTCGCAGTCTAGTACACAATGGATATAATGAGATGGAGATGAGATCGTTTCATCAGATAGATCACTTATTTTATTATTTCGTATGTTAATTGGTAAATACTACGCGCGGCCCCCCCCCTCTTAATATTATTATCAAACAATAGCTGACCAAGGAACCTACTAACGTAACGTAATTAAGTAACGTAAAGTTAAAAGGTTCTCAATATTATACGAGCGGGGCGGCGGCAAGGATAAATGGATTAGGGTAAACAGCATAAAGAGCCTTTTGTATCCCAAATTAAATGTCACCCGGCGTCATTATTTAGGGATCATGACACGCACACGATCGGTCGCTGCGAGAGCGTCCGGCGTCGACATTTATACGATACGATATTTTGTATGTTACCAGAGCGAGGACTATTTTAGCTTCACTTTTAAATGTAATATTATTTCATCGAAAAGATATCGAATTAACACTGGCCTCAAATGACTTACTATAATATATACATAATTCACATTTGCAAAATGCGGACCGAGGTCCTTGCTATTAATAACGATAACTTGACTCCATTCCTAATATAGACTCCATGCCATGACCACATGAAGATGTCGAACGGATTTAATTCACCATCAATATCATCCAGCTTAGCAAGTGTGTGAACACGTGTCTAAGTCTTAACTTGTCACCTGGTACAATCATTGAGGATTAATGACACTCACGCCGCTGAAACTGTTGCCGCCGTTGTTTTGATATTATTTACAATGTTAAGAACTGTCTTTACTTCACGCTGTTTCCCGCACTTAGCTGGGTAGGTAGAGGGAACCTGGGAACCTAATGCTAAGAGATTCCGTTGCCATTCGGACACTCTCCACCGAATGTTAAGAATTGTCTGTCGCTTAAAATATTACTAATTAAATATTAAATAAATTAAAAAATTAAATCAGCTTCACGCTGTATCCCGCACACCGCTGGGAAGGCAGATGGAATCTAGTGATAAAATGCTCCGTTCCCCACTTTTCGCCGAATTCTGGAGGCTTTGCGTTTTGACGACAGCCTTACTATGTTTTTATTTCTTATTTATATTAAGTGATAATAAATAAGTAAATTACGCTTTAACTAAAAATAAGATCGATATTCATTTACTTAACTTGTCATTTATTTATAATATAAATATTGTCCATACATTTCTGATTCGTTACATTGCATAATATATAGATAAATAAAAAAGTAAGCAATAAACAGTAGCCAGTAATGGCGCAAAGGTACAACCGTGCAACTGTAAAAATGAAGTGGCAACCCCCTCCAGAATTTGCCATTCCGGAAGTGGGAAACGGAAGTGATCCAGGTTCCCTCTGCCTACCCATCTATGTACGGCATAAAGCTAAAACTAAAAACAATGAATATATAATAATATTTCGAACTCACTACATTAGCGGTGAGTGTTGACGGTTATAATCTCACTTTAATGATATCGAAATTAATATCCCCGTCACATGTAAAAGACGCTCGAAATCATTAATTATGTCTGTAGCGGCTGTCGAAGATGCTTCCGAGTGAACTTTACGCTTTGCTGGAATTTATTGGATTACAATGATGTTTCTTTAGACACTTCTCCTTTATTTATTGCATACTATTTGTATATACATTATAACAACTAGTATGATAGTTCTTATAAGTTATTTAGCAATTACAAACAAACAAGACAACAAGCTTTTAAGCGCAATCTCAGCGCTTTAAATTGATTTTTATATTATAGATATATTAACCGCACGTGGGTAGCGAAAGTGTATTAATGAAAACGAAGTGTCTTAACACTAGGTTCCCCTCTACCTACTCTGCAGCGGGATACGCCGTAGAGCTAAAAAATAAAAAAAATATATAACATTATCCTTTCCATGTCAATTTGTATGCAAAAAATTGTCTTATCGTCTGCTATAGTGCCATTAGAGACTACCCTGGCTGTAGCTTAAATATTCATATTTTCACACCCTCAGCGTCGCTGGGTCTCTCTAAAATCACTGTTCTGGACCCTGAGACACTCGTTACTGTTGTATACTATATTGTCTTTAATTAAATTTAGTAATTGCGTGATAATATGTAAAATATTATTTTTTTATAACTCAAACATAGTATGTAATTCGTGGAAAAAGAAAATGTTAATTTACAGTGGCAAGTTAACATTTTTGAATTTTAAAATTTGATAATTCAAATTGTTAATTATTATTAAGTTTTATGGCAACAAAAATTAATAATAAACATGTGTTGGCCTATTGTTAAGTAATATTTCGTCTCAGAGGTTAGATTAAACTAAAAGATATCTTAAGTTAAATAAATAATAAATTTAAATATATACAAATTTTATAATAACAAAATGTCTTCCAAGTCATTATTTTCCAGGATAAGACTTATAATGCATTATTATTATGCTGATAGGCCATTACATTGTAATACTAATTTATTATTCATTTTTACAGCAAATAATGTGAGTTTTACGACTGCAAGCCCAACGCTTATGGGTTCGATTCTCACTTGGGAAAAGTAAACATTTAATATTTTCATTACCTCGACCTAGTAACGAAATCAAGAGTGGCGTTAAGTTCAGCTACTCAATACGCAACGCCTCCAAAATTCTGAAGGAATATCTGAACACTAAGTTCTAAGATAAACAGCGTGAAGCTAAAAAAAACTGATGCAAAAAAATCTGTCTATGTTTAATCTTTTTTCAATGAATATCCTAGATTTATAAAATTAAATAACACAATTACAAGAATTCAACAGAAAAGAATAATATCTGAACACATTTATAGCTCTTTGTTTTAGACACCGAGCGCCCTTAAAGTTAACTCAGATTCTCAAAGAATAGCTTCATAAAAGTGCTCGCCAGCTTAACAGAGGTTCATTGTCCTTAATTAAGGATCAACGCTATAACTCAAGAAATGGCCATATTATATGAAGCAGGGAAGAGGACACTCGATCCCTGAGAAAGTGCAAGCACTACGTGGCCGTCTAACGGCCGCCAGGAATTCGAATACCGCAGAGGACTGACTGGCTTGCCGCATTGCTCTCTGGAAATGCCGGTCGCGATTCTCAGTCCTATCTCGTCTATATATTTTCATTCAATAATATTAAATTCTTATAATATTAGCAGGCTATGAGAAATATTTGACCGGCACTATATTTATATTGTGTGTTATTAAATAAAGTACATAATATATTAAAAGGTGTACCTGGGGGCTTAATTTACATTTTAAATTGAATAAAAAAAAAGTGAATTTAATTTCCACTTATAAAATTTTCAAACATCATTAAATATTTTATATTACAATGAACTTAAGTCGTCTAAATATATATAATAATAATCACATTTACAAATATAATTTATCCTGAACGGGTTCGATAAGTATTACCAAACTAATGAGGCGCATGTCGCTTTGAAATTGTGTAATCCTAAAACAGCATATTGTTTATTGTTGTCTGTATAAACATTTACATATTCAATACCTACAATGATTCTTTGTATTCGACATTCGTTGGTGACGATTGTGAAACTGAATATGCAAAGATTTAGCACTACAAGCTTATCCTTGCCTCGAAGGGTTATTCTCGTTGAACTTAGTTGTAAATTAATATTAAATGTCAAATCCTTCGTAATAAATGAAACACATTTTAGATGTTCGTGAGAATATTAAAATGCTTGTACATAATAATTACTTTTTGAAGCTTTTTGCTGAGCGAGCTTTTAATTATTAATTGCTTGTGTTTATTTGAAGTTGAAAATGAGTTTGTTTGGAACCTCTTGAGACTCTATTCTATAATTACGAAAATGATAGTAAACGAGGTTAAAAGAGACCTTAATTAATGTTTGAAAACTTAATAACTATGGTAATGAAGGAATGTAAGATACAAAAGGGACACATGGTGGTATATACAAATCAACTTATGACTATGGAAGAAGACGAGGTTTGTTTTTAGTAGGTCTGGTATTATCAGCCCCCACCAGACATGATTCATGAATCCACGTTGTATCTTTCCGCCAAATTTTTGAGACATTGCGAGTTGAGTGGCAAAGCTCAACGCCGCATTTTGCCTTGTTACCAGAATTTATTTCCCCGAATGGGAATCGAAGCCATAAGCGTCACGTTTACAGTCATACGCTTTTACCTCTACGCCTCGATGCCCCAACATTATCTTATTTATTCGTATTTCTTTACTTTAAGAGCAATGAGTGCTTTATAAACTAAACAAATAAAACCCAACTGTAAACTATATTAATTATCCAGTAACACAAGAGCCTCCTTTTAAGCTTCACCTTCAGGTAGACCAAATAGTTGAATAAGCAGCTTTAATACGACACTACGAAGCCTACCTCCTCAACATCAGACGAAGCTAGATCATGGTAATAGTGAAATATGTAAATTGTACCAATTCAATATTCACCATTGTCGTTTGTGAACAAACCGCAAAATACGAGCACGAGCACGTGCATCGAGTGCTACGTGCTGACAACAGTGACCTAGCGTGCAAACAGGATCTACTTCGTATATAAACAAATATACTAATGAACGAGCCTTGCGTTCATTGAAATTTGAATGTATGTACTTTACATTATACAGTATGTATATAATATTTTATATGCATATATAAAGTGTGTATGTACATTATATTTTTAAGTAACTATGTAATGTTAAAACATTATAACATGTTTTGTTTTTCTTTAATTTTTTATTTTTTTTGTCTTAGTACGTTTTTAACTCAACATGTTGTTTTTATTTTCAAATAAAAATCATATTTTTGTGATTTTAAAATTCTAATCTAATCACTAATCGGTCGAAAATTAAGAAAAAAGTAAATATATTTCATATTAGTATATATGTGAGAGATGGAACTCAAAGCCACGCTTTGCATTGTTCCCGGATGAACAAATAAAAATATTTATAAATAATAATTAATTCTCCATTCGAACTCACTACCGTTCCGTGTACAACCACTAACAGCCACTACGCTGCTACTAGGTCACGGTGGTCACGGCGGTCACAACGTCATATTATAATCAATTAATACACCTACTACTTCATGTATAAAACAATTTTCGTTGAATCTCCAATATTATTCACGTGAACGCTCTCAACATCCAGACGCTCAGGTATTTGGGTCTGCCATAATATAATTAGCGAATTACAAAATGATCTAGTAATGGAATAGTTCAACCGAGAACTTGAAGGTAATCGTGATTCTCGATCCTCTTAGTAATTACTCAACAAAGTAACAGGAAATTTGGTAGATAAATGTGTTTAATTGTACTAACATCTAATCTCGTGGAGAAACTCTGGCGATCGCCTTGGGAATAGAGATTTTTTCACATCGCAGGGCTCTTACCTAACCACAATTACGTGAGGAAACTCTTGAGCATAAAACATATTAATTATGATGTCTAAAGATAATGTCTCAGTCATATACGAGTATTTGTACAATATAACTATATTCCCACTGTCATTATCTTAATCTCTTTTCTTTGAAGAAAATTTGTCTTTAAGCTGACTTAACTTAAATATATCAAAAATGTATTTATTTAAATGAGCAAGGGTACAAATTTTGACTTGAAACGTGACAGGTTGTGCATTCGATTCACATTTGAGGAAAGAAAATTTTTAATATTTCCATTTTCCTCGCTCTGGTGTGGAGGTAAAGCGCGGCATTGAATTCAACTACTCAACTCAACTCCAGAATTCGGAAATGGAGAATGAATTGTCTAAACACTATATTCACTTTTCCCTACCCTTTACACTTTCATTTCAGTATTTTTGTATTTATTTTACATATTTATAGAACGTTTGTATCGTATTGTATAAAACTATAAACATATCAACGGAAACGACGCACAAAAGTACACAGCGCTATCAAGCAACCCACATTACCCAGTAAAGATCGCATCAAGAGAACAGCTAGCAATAACCGCGCTTATTACAATTGTTTGCAAAACCCGTGGTATCACCACGAAGCGCACTCAATTGGGTCGTAGCCCGCAACACCGTGGGATCTTCCCACGTATATTACTTTAGAACAATTGGCCTCTTGGGACCAACTATTATTCTGGGGCTACTCTAATCCGTTAAACTAAACTCGACATATTAATATAATTAATTAATGTATAACGTGACGTGTTGTTTTCGTCTATTGTCAAAAGTAAGTGATAAGCAAATAATAAAGATAGTAATAAGTAGTTATATCTATATTTTTGTCAAATTGAATTAAACTTACACTATAAAACACACATTCTAAACTAACATCATGTAAATGATATTTTTCGTTAAATTTTTACAAGCGAAAAGTGAGTTTAGTTCCTCGTCAAATTTTAAAAGCGAGTTTTCAAAATTATAATACTCTGTAAACCTACGTAGTTAGTAAGCAGTTAGTTAACTATAGATAGATACAATGTGTCAGATTATAAATAAACTATATCAATACTAGTGTATGTTTGTGTAACATAACATTATTAATTTCATTGATATCTGGAGGTGTGAAATGGAAAGGACGTTCTAACTGATCCTCATGAATATGTATCACCAGCACAATTCTCGTTTCTATATCTAAAACGTAGACTGTCACCCGCGGCTAACATGACGTGCAATAATTAAATATATGTTTTTACCATGTTTCTTTTTATATCCAGAGTCTCTTTTTTTTTAAGGATTTCATCCGTCATATCATGTTGAAATTAGTAACAAAAATTTATGTTTGTGGTCAAAAATCTAAATTATAAGTTAAAGCAATTAAAGGACACTAGAAATGCTTTTGCTGCATGAAAGCCTATAAAAACTTTTTTCCTCGTGAGAATCGAACCCACAACCATCGTGTATACAGTCAGACGTTGTGCTGCTGTGCTATGACGGCCTCAATTCTGGATTCTTCATACTGTTTTTTTTTCTTTAATTCTTTAATTCATATAACTTCTTATTTTCCTTTAGTCTTAATATATTATGCTGTACATTTCTCATGCTTTGTACTTGACCTCCTTTTAATATGATTCATAGTGTGTTTACGTCTGTGTGTGTGTATTTTACTTTTCGTAAAATGATGATAATATACGAGATGGAAAATTGTGGCCCCAAATGTATTGGGAACATCCAGTTGACAGGTAATCTACAGGTAATACTAGTTCAGGAAAAAATCTGAAAACTATACATTTGTGGTTAAATCTTAAAAGAATAATAACCTTAAAAGGGTGGCAAGATTTCGTATTAAAGCCGCCAGTTCAAGTGAGGTACAGAGCTCCAGCTAAGCTAAACCTGAATTGTAGAAAAGGCTTGAGACCAATTTTTATACGGAACCCTCAATGGGCGAGCACGACTCGCGTTTTACCGGTCTTTCTTTTATTTATTTTAGAATACCAAAAATCAGCTCAATTGCCAATCTGGAAGCGGAGTTAAATAAGATAAATAGTTTTAGACCCTTGATCGATATAAATGATACATTACAGTACAACGAGAATTAAATATTTGTTCATTTTAATCAAGTTTAAACATTTTAACGCATTTATTTGTACGTATAATTACAGTATAAATAAAGAAAATGTTAATTAATTAGTGAAAAACGAAAATTTTGAATAGAAGAAAATCATTTATATTTTGAATGACGGGTTACATTAACACCTTGTCTAATGATTTTTGCATTTTTGCTTCACTTTTTTAGTTTATTTCGATGCGTTTTGAGTGCCTTCCCGTTTATTTCCTACTATGACCCTTGCTTTCCCAGTGGACACCAAAAATCGTTCGGATCTAACGACTGCTTGTTTCTTCATAATTCGTAATAAATACATATATGTATAACTTTTGTAGACAAATACAACAAAATTGAATAACAACGCAGTATTCAAGCAATTAGTACACCTGTTGTTGGTACCGTTTATTTGGTAGAGGCTATGAAGCTATAATTTACAATAATTGGTTCTTGGAGTTTCTAGATAAGTTCCCTAGGCTTACTACAAACGACTAAAATAGTGAATACAAGTGTATATATATATATATATATATATATATATAGTTTAAAATAATTATAGGCCAGTTTTGTTTTGTTTATTGCTATGTACACTTGTTTAAATTTATGTCATTTTAGAAACTATCTGACACAACACTGAGACTTCGCTGTCCATTGAAATTTTTATATAATTTTACATACTATCCAAAAAAACACATATTTTTTTAAGTTTTCAATACACGAGAACTATAACAATTCCTTAATTAAACATTAAAAACATTCGCGTGTACATCCCAACACGAATGCCAGCTGTGAATTCGTAATTACAATATAGTTCCAATAACCGATTCCGATTCATAATATTTGATGAGCTTTCATAACAGTACTTTTATAAAAGTTCGTTACCATTCATGGCATTTCTCCAATACCATAACGTTTTTATCAGTGATGCATACATACGCTTGGACGTTTTATTTATTAAAATTGTTAAATATTGATAGCTTTTATGCTTATTGCTTTTATCTGACTTTTGTTTTTAGTCTCGTATCTAGATCTTATAGCAAAAATTTTAGAAAAACTTATTAAAGTAATATCCTTAAAAAAACAGGGGTAGGATTAAACCATAGGAAGTGACTGTTTAAAAGACATTTGATAAATTTACTGAGATCTAAAATATTTCGAGTCTTTCGTGTGGTTCAATTAAAAACTTAATAAAACATTTTGAGGCCGGTCGTGGCGCAGGGGCACAACCGATGTTGTTTACAACGCGACAACGGTTGTAAGTTCGATTCCCAGTCGAGGAAAAGAACATTTATTTTTTTAATTTCTACGCTCTAACATTGATCGGCAAAGCCCGGCATTAAGATCGGCCACTCATACCGCAATGCCTACATGCGGAATACAGCGTAAAGCTGAAAGAAAAAAACAAATAGAAGAACTATCCCAGCACTAGACACTATAAATATCATCATTGAAAATTTTACATCAGAATTATTAGATAGTACGCAATCCAATTTCAACGGCGGCGCCTACGTCGCGCTACAATGCAATTTGTATTGGAAGTTTCGACACGTCCCTTATGTTACCCCACTTTACCAATGTTTGCTTGTTTCATCAGTTTATATTTGAATTTTGATTACTGTAGACATTTGTCCGCTTTGAGAGCTACTTTTTGTTATTAAATTTTGTCGTTTAAAATTTAATCTTTAGTCCATAAATTAAAAATAGAACTCCAATAAATATTATACAAATATAGCTTCATGCTGTATCCCGCACATAGCAGGAGAACCTAGTGCTAAATCATATAGTTGCCTGCTTTCCAACACTGAAGGCATTGAATGTTGAATGGCGGGAAGCTGCGTTTTTCTCTCGACGCCAAAGCGAAGAAATAATAATATAAATATAAATTTAAGTAAATATTTAATTTCCCAGAATGGGGATTGAATCCACAACCGTCACGTTACAGTACCACGACCCCTTGTACCACGACCGCCTCAAATATTTTCATAAAAGACAATATTATAAGGATAACAAATGTATTACATATGAGTGAAAAACTGAACACATAACAGTATCTGATAGTTGAACCATCGCCAGTAACCATCAAATCATGCATATTCCTGACGGCCGTCGTTTTGGAAGTATCAAATTTATTTTTATGTATATTTTTATTGTTTGCGGAGAGGATTGTCGCCTCCTTAGGGGCTGTTTGTATGCGGACTGTAGAAGAATTACGTGCTCTCGAGGATCCACTTTGCTCTTGCCATAAAACAATTTGTTATCAAAATATATTATATAATGTGTTTGTTAACATGCAACTAGCTTTCTTTCGCTATTTCTATGCTAATTTAGTGAGATTTATATTTAAATAATAGTGAATTAAATCAAGTATGGCATAATAAAAAAAATTACAAAAAAAAATACTATTTTTTCCATTGCTGTTTTTTTTCTATTTAAAATTTTTGTTATACAAAATTTTGAAACAAATTACACGAAATGAAAGTCCAAGTCGACGCCGCGGAAATAATTACGTACACAACTATAAAGAAAATAGCGTCAAATGAAACATTTTGTATTTTGAAATAAATATTTTCCATTCACAGCATTCTATAAGCTGTAGTAAGCTGTGAATTCATAACAATTTTTAAAACGTCCGAATAAAGCGAAGCCAATTTACTATTCATTGCATTGAATCCAAATAATTTAGCCGCCAACGCGGGCAGAGTCACGTTTATACTGAACCGGTGGCAACGTTGTCGGTTGGCAGCACTATCGCTAGTGAGGTGCCAAATCGATTATTTCGATACTAGAATATTCTATCAATATATAATTGGGTTGTTTAATTTGTTTTCCGGTAAACTAAATGTGATGACAGTGTCATGAATTTTAGGTAGCTTGCAAACTCAGTTATAATATTGTTGGTGACACTCATTGAACATTTGGAAAAAGAGGAAAAAAAAAAATAATTTAAATAAATCTATTCGTTTCATATATTATAAATGCAAATATCTCATTACGTGTACAGTTCAAAATTACTAAAGAAATGTACGAAACTGAAAAACACCCGAAAATATTACTTCAATGCACAGATTGAAATGGCGGGTAGATAAATATAAAGTTAGTGGAAGTTTCTTTTGATAAAAAGAGAAATCCCGACATGAGCCGTCCACGTTTCATCGAATCGAAGGTCGGATCCGAATTACCTCGCGCCATCACTAACTATGGTCTTTTGATAAAGTGAATCCCGGAAACTACACTCTGAAAGCAATCAAGTCGGTGTTAACGTTCAAAGTAATTTCTTTGGCTTCATCCGTACGACTCTCAGCTTACGGACTCAATAAATTGCTCACGAAAATGGGTTCGGTTCATATTCAAGTAAAAACGTGCTACCCACTTGCCGGTATTCAAATTTAAAATATTGAATTTCCCTTTTGATTTACTTTTTATGGATATTATTATTATATATTATAAATGTTGAGCAGCTTGCTTGTTTACTTTACGAGAATGAAAATATATTAAAAAGAAAACAGTATAAAATTATTTGTTTTTTACCATTTTTTTACGCTAACTCATCAGTCTCTTTTAATTTCAAGCGGACAACAGCAAATATATTTTTTGTTCTATGCACAATTGGCTTACCGGCAGGTGATGCTAGCAATGGCAAAATAATTTTTGGTTTATTTTTGCCCTCGTCAGCAATACGTGTAAGCCAATCGTACATTGAATATTGACTTAGCTTCACGCTCTACCCCGCAAAGGACAGTCTCTACATACCTCGTCAAAAATTCATTTCCTTATTATATTTCAAGAATTTTCATTTCCTTGCTCTGGTAGACAGAATATAACGTTGAATTCCGCGTCAATACATATTGTCTTCTGCGGAAAAATTCGGCAGAAAGTGGAGATACGAGTATCATAACACTAAGTTCCTATCCTGCTTTGCGGGGAAAAAGCGTGAAGCTGCTTTTATTAATATACGAAAACACGTAGCAATATAAATCACTGCAGAGATAAAATCGGGATAAAAGTACTAAATGCTAGGGTATACTCTGTAATTGAGTTTTGGTCCGAAAGTGCGCTGCGATTTGTATACAATGTAACGCTATACAAAGGTGAGATCTGTAAAGTTATTTATGACATTATAACTTTCATAGAAGATATTGTGAAAACTTCACTAGTTAGGCGCATCGGTGGCGCACAAAGTGTGACTGTAAACCGACTGGTTGTGGGTTCGATCCCCACTCGATGAGATGAAATATTTATTTAAATTTATATTTCCATTTCTTCGCTCTAGTGACAAGGCAAAAGCGTTGTGTTGAGTTCCGCCGCCGCTTCGGGGATCGAACTCACATCCGTCGTCTAACACTCACACTCTTGTGCCCACGACGGCGTCCTATTGAACGTTTAAAAATTTCCAAAATGACTTTACAATGAAGTTACTCAACAGCTAGAACAAGGGTCACAACACATTTATGCACTCTGCCTACAAACGATCAGTGAACAGTGTGACTGGCGACAGACGAATCTGTTGCGAAACACTAGCTAAGCCTGTAACTCAATCATCGCCACTAATTTTCCATATCGTCGCGGTAATATTACTATTGTGCCTTAATATACTAATACTATCAATCATTTTAAAGTTCTTATTTAAGTTAAACTGGAAATATTATGTTTATTATGTATCTATATAATATATTACTTCGATATATACTGTAAGAAGTATTTGATTACTTATTTTTGATGTATGTATTATTAAATAAAAATATTGATAATTTTTATTAGTTTTTAAAATCACAAATATTTAAACTCTTTTACTTATTATTACTATAATATTTTAACTACGAAATTTTAAACTTCCACTACTACATATACTGTTCTTCTGGCTATACATAAATAAATAACAGCTAAAATTACATTTATTCATCATCATATTAATATTGAAATTAGCAAAGTAAACCAATAAACGTATATCTAATCCAAAAGCAGAAACTGTTCAACGAGGCAAACAGCGCGGCCAATGCGTAAGTACAGAATAACAGTACACATCTGGCGGCAGCACAATCAAAACTCGATTCTAAATCTGATTCAAGCAATGGAATCGAAACTTCCAACGAGATAATAGTGAGGGTGACTCGTAACTTACAACTCGTAACAAGTTCAGAGTTTGTCAGAAAGTCGTCGGATGGCAAAGTACGATATCGCATGGAAATTAGGTCGACGCCCCGTCGCACTACCGCTCGGGACAAAGAATAGAGAACTTTCCTATGCAAATAGTCGCCTCCACTTCATACTGTATATTATATATATATTTAATATAACTGACGAACTCAAATTCGTATGATATAGCGTTTTTAAAAATTAATAAAGAATATCTCAGTTAACATACACATCGACTTTTTGTTATATAAAAATATACAGGATAAAGAGTCAAAAATTCCACTAATATTTACCGCCTTGTAGCATCGAAATACTTATAAGGAAAGAAGGAATATTAAGTGGCACCTTTCAGTTAATTGGACCCAAATACATACTTTTATATTAACCAGAATAATAATTTAGTGGACAACTGGCACATCAGCCATATCCATTGATTATTCAACTATCTAATCTATCTAACACCACACAATATTATGCGTATCTGTGTGTACATCTGCCACGTAAGTGATGGAGATATGTCGATAAAGGGTGTTTCATCGTTCTTGTAATTATTATTTAATTAGTAAATAACTGTTTTTGAAGTATCAGTTCTTAACGCCGTTTTTTATTTATTTTTTAGACTTTTTTTCATTTATTTAAGATTTATATTTTTTTATTTAAAATTAGTACGCACGATTTACAGTCTATTAAAAAAATAACTTTTCGCTTTAGCTTTTGATATTTTTTTATAAGAAAGGAAAATTATTACATATTGTAAAATAAACATATTCAACTCTAGTTACATGTGCGGTATTAGATTGTTCAATCCTCTGGCTGTTGTAAGTTGAGTAATACATATATTTATTTTTTCATTTTTACATAATGTGGGGTACGCGGGATATTTATGTTGTTAGTAAAAATCTCCCTACAGAGATCTGTAGGGAGATTCTTACAAGTTTCCACTACCCAAAGATTGTCTTAGCATTATCATTTGGCAAGAGGGAATACTGTTTAATAAATAATAAATATATTTTAACATTTTTCAGTGTTATTCCACACTTATAGAAAGAAAACGATCGATCTTTTTATCTATGTAATTAACTATTACCGTTGCCTAACCGTAAAATAATAATTTCAAGATACGCTAAAAATAAATACAAAAAAAAAGTTAAAATCAGTAGCTTTAACGCATTTCACTTCCCTAGATTACCGATTTACCCCAACGCAAACACACACGACTGACAGCCGACGACCGGCGACGAGTCGTGCCCACGAATAATGACCGCTAAATGAACCGGCGAAGCCGACAGGAATCGAAATGTGTGACGCAATTTCATTAAAGAATTACCGCGAGCACAAGCGCGTCATTTTAAGCGCACGACGCGCGCAATTTGATTTCTGTAGGATTTTAACAAGCACTCGATTGTTTTGTGTTCTGATGCTTAATTTGGTCTCTCTTGTTGCAGATATACACAGCATTGCTAGTCGATAATTGTACACAAAATATTATAAGGTGAGTACATATAACATTAAAGAAAATTAAATTAACATTAAAAATAGACTTCCATAAACCAAAATATAACATATTTTGGTTAAGTTAGGTTAGATTACAAATTAGAAAACTAAATTTCTTAGTTTTCTAATCGAGATAAGAGGCCGTCGTGGCTCAGTAGCACAAGGGTGCCGCCCGTAAACGCGACGGTTGTGGGTTCGATTCCCACTTGAGGAAGGGAAATATTTCTTTACGTTTATATTTTTTCTTCGCTCTGGTGTCGAGGCACGCAACGCCTCCAGAATTCAACAGAAAGTGGGGAAAGGAGTGTCTTGAAACTGGTGTTCCCTCTGCCCACCCTGCTGTGTGCGGGATACAGTGTGAAGCTGCAAAAAAAATTCCTTAGTAATCTAAGTAATATTTGATCACTAATGATATCTCACTAGTTTAAATACTGTATCTATTATATCTGGACTAGTCTTTTTGTCTTTACAATATTTCTTAATTTACCTAAATATGTAATAAATAGTTATAATAATAACTTCATTGTTCTATGGTAAATTGCCTAATTAACGTTAAATATTTAATTATAAAGGGAAGTTAAAAATAAACCCATTCGCTTGTTACCGTATGGATTAATTGGTATGAACGGGTGCGAGTAAAGTATGATTGGCGCTCGATAAAACATTATGCTGTCGTAGAAGACAGCACTTTAACTTGCTAACTCGGGGTTGTAGCTCCATTTTGTTTTTAAGCCTTTCAACAGGAATTATATATCTGCAGTATTGAAAAATAGTCAAGAAAATAATCAAAGCTAAAGTTAAAGTTAAATCGTTTTCATTAAAAATATAAAATAAAAGAAATTAGTGCTTCATTGTTTGAATGTCAAATAATTTACAACCAGTTCACTAAAGAGAAAGATACATCAGACCTGAGAAGAACTGGCGCAGAAAACTCGTGAGAAAATAATATTAGTGTAAATGTTACAATGTTAATTGCCGTCATAAGTATCTTTCACATTTGTTGACTGCCTTATGTTGTGCGGTGCGACATTTTATATTTTTTAAAAACGGTTTTGTTAAGATATTGATCCATTATCTTTAAAATTATCTCTCTTAGAGGTAAGTAGTGGTGCAGGGGACTGCTTCAACTCACAGGACGAAACTACCTACCTATTACCTACTTCGCATAGCTAAAAAATCTCTATTTCTTTACAAATTATAAATATATAGACACTCAATAAAAAAAATTAAAAAAAAACCCCTTTATCAGATTTCTACCCATAATGATACACTTCAACTGACAGAGATACTTTATTATCAAGCACGCTACAAAGTCGGTAAAATAAAATACAAAAGGTATATATTTTACAATATTCTAAAGTGTTATATTATCTGCCGTCGACATTTATCGAAAACTCATATCCAAGTAATGAGATGCGCGATCGAACATATCGGGTCGTTAGCGCTGAACAGTTCTCGATAGCTCGTCGATGTTTTCACACTGAAGTTTTGGTTAAGCCTCGCTATATTATTACTATAGATAGCTTAATGTTACTTAAGTGTACAATCACTTAACGCGATACTTCAAATATATGTTAAAAATAGTTTATTTCAGAAGAAATTTTGATATAAACAAAGTAAACAATAATTTTTAACAAAACAAAAACAACTTCAATCAGTAAAAACTATACAAATATAAGAATTATGTGATTTTCTCATGGATTTCATTATCAGAACGAGAAGCATTATCAATATCGGTTCACCCAGTCCAAAAATGTAGAAGCAAAAAAAATACCTCTTTTACAAAATCCGGTTAAAAATAGAAGAATCCTCGTAACTAAACTGCTGTCTATTAGAGACCGAGTGTTCAAACACAGTTTTAGAGGGTAGGATTTGAAAGCGTAAAATAATTGACATAGCAAACATAAATAGTGGGTCGGTGGGGGCTGTGAGGGCCCTTGCGACCTAACTGCATTATGTGCCCCGGGAACATGCATGTCTGCGAATAATGACGCTGATGTGATGCACGCGTGACGTAGAATAACATTTGAATTAGAGTTACTTGGTAATATTATGTTATGTATGGTTAAGACATTTTTTAAGTTTTCGTAACAAAAAAAATATAAATGGAGACGTTTGTCAATATTATTTATCTCGAGATCGCGTGGAGGTATCAAACTGAAATTAATTAAATATTATATATAAATATTTAGGTAATATATATCATACGGTCCTTTGAAGAATAACTATATGCTTTACTTATATGCTTCGATTTTGACATGAAGCACTTCCTTTGAACCTACGTTTATGATTTTTTTTTTCTATGAAGAAACAAGTCCCATAAGTAAAAAATTATGGTAATATATTTTTCATAGACAAAAAAATGTGACAAATTTTTGAACTTTTATGAATTGTTAGATCATTCCACTCGCACTTAACCGATTCTTGTGTACAAATTACATGACATACATGTCAATAATTAAAAGGCCAAGCGAACTGGGAATAAACTGTTTCAGATCCTCTCATTTACATGTTTGTCTCTCAATATCAAATATCCCCTATACAGCTATCTTTGTATTGCTGCTCTGTAATTACACTTCGACAGCTCTTACATAATTACAGCGTTCTAACTGTTGAAGCTTCAGATGAATTATTCATGAAGGGATGATAGGGATTACTGTAAATATCGCGGTTCGTATCGTATTTGAAGTTGTCGATGTCCCACGTCAAGCTTTATTGTGCTTATATCTATAAATTTAATGATTTAGTTTCGTATTTATTTGGTAATTGAAATTGAAGTTCGTAAAGATACCTATTACATTAATTAGTATTTATGTACATACTTAGCAAGACCCAGTCTCTTTCTCTCTCTCACTCGTTCTCTTTCTCTCTTACATAGTGTTGTCTTTTATGCTATAAAATCGTAAATATATGTACATCCTCCCATAAGGCCGATTATATTTATATATATATATGAAGGATTAAAACAAAAACATAATATGATAAAAAATATTATATATTATAGTGTATTTTTTTTATTTACTCTGAAACATTAATCTCCTTTTCTTCGTTACAGCTTGTAAAAGCTTGTTTGAAATAATAGTGCCATTGTATTCTATTACTTTAAGTTTCTATATTTTTTTAATGTTTTCTTTTATGTGCTTTAAAGTTCATTCTATTATATTCTGTAGAACAGAATATTATTGATAATATAATTTAAAAAAAAACTGGTCAATCAGCAATCCCTAACTTCATCTTAAAACACATTAGTACGTAAAATACTTAATTCAACTTACCAGGGCGACATATTCGCGTGAGCGACAAAGCTCTTATAGTTTGATTTAAAAAAAATTACTTAATTAATTTTTAAAGTGTTTTCCACACTTAGACATCTATGTGAATATCTAAAAAGTATATTTAATGCAATTTTGATTTCGCAGATATAGTAAACTCCCCATAAACTCTACAGCCATACAATAAAATTGTCACAAAATAATTTCACACACCGGAACTACCACGTAACGATATCCGGAAGTAGCGTGCACTAACGAAGAAATTCTTCCTGGTGTCATGCAACGCCTCCACCAGTCACCAGATGACCAGTTACGTGCATAAACTCATTACTTACTCTCTTCCTTGATGTTCAGTTAGAAACACATTAACATATTTTAACGACATTAAGATTAATCTTTAATAGATTACTTTTACAAGTTGTCGTGGCCAGTCGTGGCGTAGAGGTACAAGCGTGTTACAGTACTACTGGTTGTGCGAACACCGTGCTTTTCTATTTACCTCAACTAAGTACTATAAATATGAAATATTTCATTCCCCCGAGTGGGAATCGAACCCATTACTAAAAATCAACAACACGCCTCGACGTCTAAAGAAGTGTCTGGTTAGGATTATAGTTACGGATGCGGCCCGCACGTCATGATATTAATATTTTACACAGTTTCCGATTATTATTCACTAGGTACGAACACAATTTATCTGAAAATAGAAATCAAAGTTTTAAAACACTAGATTTCTCCCCAAATCCTCTAAATAAATAAACTAAAACTAAATCACGATTCAACTTTTTGCATATTGTATTGCAAATTACTTTTTTCATCATATTTCTTTTATTTACATATTATTAAAAGAAATTGTAATCGAAAATAATTGTATATATTAGTAAATATAACAATAAATACATTATTATTATAGGATAAAGTTAATTATAAACACAGCCTAGCACCTATTTAATGCATAATTAATATTAATGCAAAATCTAAACACATTATACTATAATAGTGTGTCACAATTACTGCCAAATGTAATTTGAAAACACCCGGACATTCTAATTTATCAAATTTTCGTATTAACAATGTGAATGACAATTATTAAATTTGTTCATAGAATAAAAGTTTATTAGAATAAAGGTGCTGAGACGCAAGGCTGTGACTATAACGGTTGTGGGTTCGATCTCCAATCGAGGAAATGAAATATTTATTTAAATTTATATTTCCATTTCTTTGCTCTGGCATACAATAAACATGAGGAATGCCTTGAAAAATTAGGCGAAAATTGGGGAACGGAGTGTCTTAACACTAGATTCCTTCTGTCCACCATGCTGTATATACATACAGCGTAAAGCTAATTTGAATTTTTATTTTGAATAAAGGTGTAATTTTATACAAGTGAAATTCAACAATATCTCACAAAATATACAAGCACTAAACAAACCGTATTTTCTACATCCGCTTAAGCATAAACTAGTCTATAAATTCACTGAATAAATCCTATTTCACCGTTTCCTCGCATGATATGTAGGTTCCACGCAAATGAGATGAGGAAGCAGCTCAGATCCCCTGAAGCCTCCTCTGCCGCTCTTCTATGTGAATATATCTCGCACTTTGCACAGCAAAAGTCCTTTCAAAGAATACAAAAGATATAAAGACGGCTAGTTACACTGCTAGGAATATCTCAAGTAGATACTTCCCTTAGCTGTACTTTTTAAATTAATAATAAATGAGTTACAAAGAGTGGAAAGTAATTAATTTGAATCTATTATTTTTTTATTGTTAGTCTTCTATTTCTATGAAATAGAGAATTATGAAACTATTAAACGATATTTTGTATTTATTACCACTGTTTACCTTCAGGTTACTGTCTAAGTTGTAACTTTCAAAAATTATGAAGACGAAACTTATCCATCCAGTTCCACAATTTTTTAACTTTTTAACACAAAACCTTATCGTTAAGCACTAAACAGAAATTACGGCACACCCTAATGCTATTATGAAACCATTTACGTACTGTATTGCAAGAACTATTATAGTATCCGTAATATTTGATTGCGTTAAACAAGGATTCGTGTGTATTCAACTTAATAATATCATGAGAGCTTATACACGACTTACAATCAACAAATATCAGAGCCCTAGAGAACTTCGAAATAAACGTTCAGATTCGTCACGTATCATAGCTGACTTCTGACCTCCAGAGTCGGCAAGTAATGATCGCCTTAAAACCAGGGTTGGAATGAAGCATTTTAGACACTCGCAGACACCAATTAAGCGTTGATGATCGATTGTAACGTTTAACAGTTAAAGAAATATACTCTGATGTTAGAAAACAATAGATGAATATCGCCTTGACCTATCGGCTCGCTCGAGGCTGTGTACTGTGGGATAACAATATTATGTGCTGTGTAATGCTTCATATTATAGCCGAACGACTAAATTGGCGTAACGTGTTTTACACAGTATTTAGGAGTGTCAGTTTTAAATTATGCATTCTTAGTGCAAAATGCAAATTTATATATGAATAAATTAATAACATGCACTAATTATTTTGTAAGCAATATTAAATATCTCTAAAAAGTCTTTTATATTATATTAAAACAGAACTTTTAAAATGATAAATTCATCTTTGCATATGCTTTTTATGATAAACGACATTTCCTCGTGAATTTCATTCAGTCAGTCTTTTGGAAGATATTATTAAATACACATAGAATCTAAAAATACCTAATTGTTTGTTGCAACACATGTAATGGTTTTCTTAAAAGTCAATGATGACACATCGATATCAATTCAGAATCGATTTAGAATTTAATCATAATCCAAAAACTATAAGTATTACCTATTTGTGCTACAAAAAATTGAATTCGTGATTTTTAAAGCACACGTCGGCACCGAAGACTTTTGACACGATGAATGAGAGACGTGAGATAATTTTATTTGTTATTATTTCAAATGATTGATAGACTGTGACCTCCTTTGTCTTTGTGGGATATTGTAGACATTCTGAGGGGTTTTTCTTATGATATAATATTACATAATTATTATATGTTTAAAAATTTTATCATATTCATCTGAAATTAAAATAAAATCTAGCTATAAGCTATTAAAAATTTTTTTTATGATTGAGTCAAATCGATGTATTAGTTCTATTGTTTTTTTTAGCTCTACGCCTTATCTCGCATGTAGCAATAGCCTCAATACTAGAGTGAAGAAATTAAAATGTGCAATATATAATTTCCTACGACTGGGAATCGAACCACAACCTATCGTGTTTGCAGTCACATACTAGTGCCCCTGCGCCACGATTGGCTCCAAATGTCTTCTATAATAAGTTCTATTCAGTGTATATGTTTAATTAAATTTAAATAATTCGTTCAGTATTTGTCATGTAAATTCAAATAGTAATGTTTGAGATTCTCTAGAGCATGCTACATTCAATTTTCCCAAGGAACATTTCTTATCAGCCGCTGGGGGGAGGGAGGGGGGGGACATTAACGACTCTCTAGTAGCCGATACCACCCTGGGGGCATTAAATTACTTTGCAAATGGCTTGCATTCTTTTTATATCGAGCAACCCTTGCAACCCCTTTGATATTTCATATATTTTGGGTAACGCTACATATAAATATAAAATAATACATGTAATAAACACATTACAATCCCGCTTTGAAAAGAATATTTTTATGCAAATTATTTTAGGATTTTTCCTTATTTACTTCATTAATTAAATTTTTTTTGTAGCTTCAAATCGCTGGGTAGGCAGAGGAGGCCTTATGGTATGACTCTCTGCTTCCCACTTTCCGCTAAATTCTAGAAACATTATATGTTGAGTGGCGGAACTCAACGTCGCGCTTTGACTGGACACAAAAGCGAAAAAATGAAAATATTTCATATCCTCGAGTGACAATCGAACCCACAACCCGTAGCGTTCACAGTCACACGCTTCTCGCCACGGCTCACTTTCGTAGTCATACATCATTATTTTATATAAATAAACTCCAAATTCCAACACTAAAACTGCTAGCTTTTTCGTTTACATTATAAAACAGTCTATGATCAATACAGTATTTTGTACGTAATTGAATAAGCCATGTAAAGCGTATTATTTGATATGATTAGTTGCTTTGAATAGGATCGGAGGCTTTACCGCACTGACAATGGCTTAACAATAACAGCAACCTTGTTATATTACGTAGGTTCAATCACAATATTGGGGCAAAGGTTATCTTTGACGTGCTTCAAGTACTATTAATATTGTGAGCTGTAACATGATGTATCCGTACTGTGTAATTGTAGCCGATATATTAAGGGTCTTGTTTATTATATTCTATTTAACTCCATATATATTATATATAAAGTATATTATTGCAAAATAATATTTTCATGTTTCATAGTAGGTTTATATAATTTTTGAACATAATCTAATTCTATGTATTTAAGCTTTTTTTTTCATTTTTTCGCTGTGGTGTCGAGACGGCGATGAGTTCTACCACTCAATACGCAGTGCCTCCAAAATTCGAAAAATGGGGAGCGGAGTGTCTTAACTTTAGGTTCCAGAGAGGTGCAGATTACTGCGTGAATCTGATAAAAAAATATTAGACAGGAAATAATTCGACTATTGACTTATAAGCATTATCCATACGTAATATTACAAAAGGTTTTGTGGTGTGTTACGTGAAAGAATAACAGATTTGCAGAATATTGATTTAATTATACATAAATATTTGTATATTTCTTTACGTTTATATTTCCATTTTCCTTCGCTCTGGTAACGAGGCAAAGCGCGGCGTTGAGTTCTGCCATTCAACACGCAATGCCTCCAGAATTCGGCAGAAAGAGAGGAAAGCAATGTCTTAAGTCCGAGGTTCCCTCTTTTTACCCTCCTGTGTGCGGGATACAGCGTGAAGCTGAAAAAAAAAATAATTGTATTAAAAAATTTAGTATATCGAAACGACAAGGATAATTATTTTCTGTTAGTTTATTTTTTGTAAATAAAAACCAATTCTACGTTATTTCCTTTAAAAATATATTTTGTATATTTTATTTCTCGTGAAATGCCGAAGAGGTCACGGTCCATTGATTCGCCTCAATCAGGATCTATGAGGCTTGTGATTTTGCTTTGATGAATACAGAAACGAATTTTGTAAATATTTGGTTTTCCGGTGTTGTGCCCCCAATGATATTCTAATTTAAAAGGATACAATACAAGTGTCTATAGTACAATATAATGAATACAACGGCGGAAAAAAGTTTCAGAATTTTGTTTAGTTAACAAGTCTTCTTATGACAAATTCACTCGACAGAGCTTTAAACAAAATGGTTATAAAATCGGTAAGTGACCATGTCCACAATTTAAAAAGACTCTCTCTCTCTCTCAATTGTCAATTTATTAACGTACAAGTAAAAAGAAGATGTGTATATTTCATAATTAAAAGTACAATAAATCTGAACGTTCTTTTATGAAGTTCAAAATTTCCCCTGTCAATAGCAAAGTTGACTTACATGACGGAAATTCACAAAAGGGACGATTCATCAAGAACGTAATTAACTCCGCTGTCAGCTCTACTGGAGACAGAAGATTAGGTGCTGCTGTAATTATCCCATACCGTCTGCAATTTTAACTTCATATAAACCTAAATAAAAACTTGACATTTTGGATTTTATATTTAAACTATGGAATATAGCATTGAGCATTTTATAAAAGTTAAAGTTGAGTTTTAATTATCAAGATTGTTTATTTAGAATTGAATTATTTTAAATATTTTTTAATAAAATTTACTTTAATCCGTTTTTCCTCTGCTTCACGCTATTTCACGCATATAGCAGTATTAGTAGCAGGCAGAGAAGGCTTGTGTTAAGACACTCCAGTACCCACAAAATATTAAATATTTTATTTACCCGAATAGGACTCGAACCTGCGACTAAAAATTAACATTAATATCGGATTTACCGTTAATACCGCCATATATATAATGTTGCCAGCCTTAAATATGGAGTCATGACTGTTTACATTCCGCTTATCCACCAATTAATTAAATTGCACGTCAGTTTTCAGATTAACACGTCTATTGAACGAACGCTTCACATTAATAGTATGGACGGGATAATTATTTAATTTTAACGACTGTATGTATATATATATATATATACAACGTTAGTGTTTAATTATGTATGTAACTATTGGAGGAAATTTAATTTACTACTTCAATATGATGTTGTGAATTTTGAATACACGTTTGAATACAACAACGAATTCATTATCAAATAATAATAGTAATAATATTA
Source organism: Heliconius aoede (assembly GCA_037355905.1). NCBI lineage: Eukaryota > Metazoa > Arthropoda > Insecta > Lepidoptera > Nymphalidae > Heliconius > Heliconius aoede. The sequence goes on from JBAIZZ010000289.1 coordinate 208,312, forward strand.
AATATATTTTATTATAATTTGCTTATAATGTAGGTGTACGTAATATATATATTGTATGTATAATAGTAAAGAATGGATGAAATCTAAAAGAAATCTTCAGAAAATAACGTCAATTTGCATTTCTTTTTGCATTTTTCTTGTTCGTCCTTTATAGGTTCCGAATAATTTGGCTTTTATTTCATTTTGATTCATTAAGTATTTGGTAGAGCTTTCGTAACATTTCAATATTTTTATTTAGAGTATTAGTAGTGAGTGGAATTAGAATCCACATCATTTCGAGCAGACACAACTAAATTGCACCACAAGGTGTACAAATATGTAAAGCTACTGTAATTAATTAAAAATCTCAAGTAACGAGAAATCTCAGCTTACGAGAATAAAAAAAGGTGAAACGATAGACTCTGAGGAAACTTTTGCTTGATCTATCACTTAATAACTTGAAGTTACGTAAAAAGACGTGCCCGAGTCTATATTTTACCTTCCTTTACGAAGACCCACTTTAATTATGACTATATTTTTTTAACACTAATAACGTAAATGCACATTTACCAATCTATATATATGTTTATTTATATATGATATAATAAAACCATAATTGATCGGTGTCTTTACATGGAAGATATATAAAGAAAAATATTAAGTAAATTAATTAATTAATTAATAATAATAAGTAAATAATAATTAATATCTGCCCTACAACAGTCCTTTTTACATTTATTATAAAAAAAAATATGACCCCAATAGTATATAACGAATGAAGCATCGCGCGAATATTAATCGCAAATTTAGTATTCAAGACAAAACAAAAACTAATAAAAAGTAGGCTTACTGGAGCAAATTGAAAATATCCGCAACAGCCATGGAAATGAGCGCGGCCCTTCATCACGCTGTAAAATTAGAATCGTTCGTCATTCGTATGCAAGCCACGTATCGTTAAAGCTTACTTACTTTTACACTCTGCCATAGGAATGAAATATTTGCAACGAGAATCTATATATTTTTTTTCTTTTTTAACTATGAGGTAAATAGTGAGAGTGATGTAATAAATCACTCATCTTCACTCTCCGCTTATTTAGATTGGTATGTCTTTGTCTTTGTCTAAGAGAATTCTACATTAAAAATATTCAATCTTATTTTAAATTAATATAAAGAACCTTAAATAAATTTATATCTACTATATAATATATCACATATGTGTTTTTTAAGCTTAAAAGTGTTAATATCAATATATACTGTCACATATGTATGTGAATGACACATTCGCGAATTTTAACGGCTTTAATGTCAATAATGTATGTTGACACAGCTTGTTTGCGACCTACAGACACGAAAAGGACATTAGTTTTATGTTTAATGTAGCTTATAATTTAGTCAATTGTTATTTTTATATCAGGTCACAAGCAATTAAAAAATATATAATATATGTATGACAGTATTACAAAATCAAAAACCATAATACAGTATTACGAGGTCATCGTTGAACAATATGACACCATCTAACCGTAAGAACTATAGCTGTGGGTTCAATTCCCATTCGGGGGATTATTTTTTTTTCCTTTCCTTCTTCTAAGTTCCGCTTCTCAACACAGAAAAACTGAGTGTCTTTACACTACGTAGGTACTCTCGGAGTTGTTAAATTGTAAAGACATATGTTAGGGAAATTATCTATTGTATTGATATCTGTCGTTATAGCGGTCAAGCATATAACCGTTGCTATGAACATTTGTTTATATGTTATTGGATATGTCCAATGTCCACCGATCAGTATAGACTGAACGTGCACACCGCGCATGAAACGAGAACGTGAGCTCCATTCCCTTAACTGCATACGATATGCATCTAGTTCTTACTACTATTTTTCTAATTCACTGTGTTTTTCTTTATATTATTGATATTCTATTATTTATATAATATTTATAAAGGTAATATAATGCATTTTGAACAATACAAACAATGCCTACCTACGCATAACTTCATGTGAAAAAGTATAGAATCAAATTAAAAATTTAAATTAAATTAGATTCACGTTATATCTCTCACTCAGAAGTGTGGTTACGAGAGTAAAGACACGTCGTCCCCCATTTTTCGCCGAATTTCGGAGCGTTTTGAGCGGCGGAACTCAACGACGCGCTTTGCCACAAATAAATGTTACAAATAAATGTAAATAATAAATAGTCAAAGTACAAACTTTTCATTTATTCTCTTGTATTTGGCTTGTAGATCATTCTGTGAAATTACAAATAAGACGTTTAAAACAGTCGCTTCTAATTAAATAGTCGAATCTATACTAATTGCAATCTCGGATAGTTCCAGGTCCAGTCTATTATAATGTAACAGTATCTGCAGTTAAGCAGATGTTTTGTCGTCTTTGGAGTCTTTAAAGTGAAATCATGTTCCTCGAATCCAGTTCATCCAGTTCCATAAATATATACAGCGACAATAGTTGATTTAACATTCAGACAAACGACAAAGTGTCCTGCAGGATGCCGAAACGAGCTTTACTACACGTGTATAAGTTTCTTCGAGACAGCTTTTAGAATTCTATTTAGTTTAAAATAAGTTGTTTGTGTTTTGTTCTCCATTTTTTACGACTTAACATGGAATATAATTACTGGTTGCTATAATATCGTAAGCACCGCAGTCTAAGCCTTACTTTAAGCTCTTCATTAATATAGACATTTATGAGAATTTATCTATTAACATAAATAAATACCTATAAATAATAAATAATATACGTAGATCGTTCTACTAGTTCAAAATCCAATTAGTTCAACGCAAACTTGACTTGGTCCGCTTTCAGTGACATATATTACAAGGGTACCTCAGGTATAAGGACTATTAAACTTATATAAATATTCGATACAATGTACCGTAGCTGTTGAATATATAAATTAGAGGACTCCCAACGACATACTCGACTATATAAAGTGAAAATATATATTAGAGATTCCATTATGCTACGCTTGATATTATTCATCCATTAATGGCCGCCCCTCCGCCCCTCCCGCTCGCGGACTGTAATCTGAAATTCAAAATTTTGTTGAGACAGATAAATGGAAAGAATATCCCACCATTAAAAGTGGATGACAAATGATATTTCGATGTAGAGGTGTTTTATACGATTTTTATGAATACTCGAGACAGATTTGAGGTAGGCTTTCACTTAAGTAAATGATGAATTGATAACAGGTCGAAACCTCTATATTTTGATATTTACTTCGTTAAATCCGTTACTTAGACTTTTATTCAGAATCACGCTGTATCCCTCATGTACCAGTGTGTGAATGAGTGTGTGTAGAATGAAAATATTATATATTTAATCTCCTCGAGTGGAAATCGAACCTACAACCGGTGGCAAGTTTGATTAAAATATGTTTGTTTTATAAAGATCTCGTTGTGCTTACCTCTGTCTCAGAATTCGTGAGCACGAAACATTATTCTGAAAACTAAAGAGCATCGCTATAAATAAGAATAGCTTGAACAATGAATTTAAAATTTATTCAATTAAATGCACATGAATAATTCAGCCAAGAATGCCAACGTAGAAAAGAATGCCAACCTTCGTCGCAGTCTTAAAGATTTCTTGGAGCGAGTAATTAATTACTTTTTAGTGATATAACGAGATAGATTTTACTGCATTCGCTAGAAAACAAAGATATCCAGGAAGCGAATGTGGAGTCCAGCTTTTGTTGTCAGCATTGTGAATTATTCATTTTGTCCTTATTTATCATCTGTAGTAACGTATAATTAAAACATTTTGTTAGAGAAGTGAATCGATTGATTGATTAAAAGTTAAAATTCTTGCAATATTTTATAGCGATAACTTCTAACAACCACTGTTCTGCTTTAATGAGACTGTATGCGAGAGATTATTAAAATATTCTGCGAAGGCACATAGCTTTCATTACGGAAATGCTTTTCCACAGTAGTATACTATAATAATTTCCTGATCTTTAATAATGTTATTTTATAGCAAACCGAACCAAAAATCATATTTCTACAAGCATATACCGTTTCTCATAAAAGTTTAAAAAGTTTCAACCTTAAATATATCGTTCTTTGTGAGTATTAATATTTATAAGACAGGACTTTTGCTTATTAAAACAAATATATATGTTGAAAATGAAACGTCCACATAGTTCTAGTTTGCTTACACCTACAAAACAATGGACGCTATCTAAATAACATCAGCATTCTAAATGAAATTAAAATAAATATAAGAAAAATTATACTTTATATACAAAATAATAAAAAACTGATTTATCTAATATGAATAAATCTTCATATGGTTGCCAAAAAGTAAATATATATGTAACAGATACTTTTAGATATTTATTGTTTAATTAACGGCAATAAATTTAACGCTTCTGTTTCATTCGGTTTTATTTGAATTAAAAAAAGTATGTAATAACGATCCCTTCGGCGAATGATCGCTTATGGTTTATATTTAGTACTTATAATGGGCCACAATTTACCTCAAAACCTGATGAGATACGGCTTAAGGTCATCATAAGGAAAAATGGAATCTGGCAGAAATTTATAATCTATCTTTATTAAAATGTAATTCGTAAAGCTCTCCCCCGCGTTAATTGAATCCATTATTTATAACGTTCTGACAATATATGTTATATTCGAAAGTCTATTTTCTTTTCTGCTATTTCATTTTCATAATTTTCCAGATTATGTCATTTAATTTTTTAGACAAATCCCGTCGTCTTAGAAAAGAAATGGAAATAAGTGGTTCATAAAAAAATCTACATCGTACAGAAAAATTGATACAAAACGATTTTTTTCCCCCCCTTAACAATAGAATTGCTTATCCAGTTGTTTTCTTGGCAATATTATTCGTGATAAAACGAAAAACTAATTTAATACAGATCCATAAAAGGCGAAGCAAACAGATCTGAGTAGATAGAAGAATATGAGATATGTATGTAACATATATTTGTTTACATCTAAGGCAGTTAACTTCGAAGTAAATTATATTATGTCCATTCACACGGACCGTAAACATGGTATTTCTCGGGACATTTGATAAAAGATTGTGTACAGTAGAGACGGCACGCCACGGAAATATGTTAGCGCTAAAACTGGGGATCGTTAAGTTAAACGCGCACTGTAGTTTTATGTGTTGCGATAAAAATAAGCCACCAAACTGGAATTCATACGTATACCGGTACATTATTAGATGGTTATCCTGTAAAGTTATGTTGTTGCTATATAAATATATAAAATATATTAACATGTCAACACAGCAAAGAGCAATTTTTGAAAATATTTTTAGGGATGCACTTAAAATATATATAATAATATTAATAAATATGTAAGTCGTCCCTGTCAAGTTTAATTATAATAAAATATGTCACAATTTATTTATAGTCAAATATGGATCTTAATGGATCGAATGATTAGACTAAATAATAAAAACATAGAATTACTATAAATAAAAGCATAAAAATGACGTATATGACATATTATGTTTTTATTTTAATCATTTAAACCTGACTCTATATAATTTAACAAGCTGGCCTCACTAAATTTAGAACAACGATCGTAACAGTTTTAGGTGTCACATATGTAAAGCGAATACCTATAAATTACCCCGCGTTAAACGTCATTGAGCGCCGAATAAAAAGCCAGTGCGCTCGAGCCCCAACGTCTGTGATATATGGTATATGTTACTGGCCCCGTCCGAGCCCGTCCTGTCTACCGCCATCATAAATTTTGTGACAAACAATATTCTCTGTCCTTTGTCTGGCCGCGGGCGGACATCGATCGTCTGTGGTAGTACCGCAGCCCTGCCTCTTAAGGTGCTTTTCTTTTCTGGATAAATGCTTCGCAAGATCAACTTGAAGTGAAACTATCAAATCGTAACAATAAGTAAATTTATAAATGTTAACATTTATTGATTTATATAAAGTTGTTTTTTTTTTATTTGTATTAAATTGTAAATATTTTTTTTTTTTATTTTAGGTAATATTTACAGAAACGAAATTTAATTTGTTTTATTGTTGATTCTATAAACGAAGCTTGGTTTGGGTATGTACATATTTTATAACATTGAAATATTTCGTTTCAAACGTGCAGCTACCGCCATCTCTTTATAATGTACCGAACTTTTATACAATGATGTAAATTATAACGCTGGTTTTGTATTTAATTAATGCAGTGTTTTTTACATTTTTATATGTATTGATAAACTTATTCTCATAAACACTACTAGCTTTTTTTTTTACAAAGAAAATATTTTAACTGAAGACCACCAAGACTTTTCTTCGAAACTTCGTTTCCAATGTCAATATGTATAAAAAAATATAACTTAAATATTTTTCTATTAAAGTTACTTAAAATTATATATATTTTTTTTTACTCCCGGAAATAAAATGTCCCAAAACTACGGAGTACGTTGTATTCATATAAATTAATCCACTCACGATCTCCACACAAATAATCTACCGTGAAATATCATATGAACAAATTTCACGCTTTAACCCGAATAAAAAATAGATTGTACGACGTAATCGTCTCCATATAATTTCCATACCAGGATGCGAGTGGGTAATGGCAGGCAGGTAATACTGAATAGAAATGAGGCGAACTTACAAAATATTACTTCTTGGTTGTACAGTATTCATCATCGTCATCTTAAATTATGTTCAATTGTAAGTACATGTAGTTATTTGGGCAGTGGTTCTAGGTTCAATCCACAGTCGATGGCAATCATATTTTGAAAATTTAGGAGAAAATCGGATACAGAGGATTTTACCACTAGGTTTTTATTTTGAAAATTGAGGAGAAAGTCGGATACAGAGGATTTTACCACTAGGTTCACTCTGGCTGAGCGAAAAAGCATCAAGCTCGTTTTTTTTTCTTTTTACTATAAGTAATTACATTATTACTATCGTAATTAATAATTATGTTAATTCCGTTTTCATCTATACATATATTTTGATTTATACGTATATTTTATGTCCAATGGTCGGCTTTTAACAGTTTTTTTTTGTAAATAAAAAATAAGTAACTGGCACACTGATAGAAAAGAAAAAACCTATTGGGCTCTAGGGAAAAACTAAGGAAAGCCCCTCCAAGAGGTAGGAATAGATAAAACGGTGATTCCAAAGATATTTATTTAACTGTCTGGGTCTTTAACAAAAAAGAAATATTTGAAATACGTATCTTTATTAATATTTTTTTAAGGAATAAAATATTTTGGAACGAGTAAAATGTCGACGACGTAGTGTAGTTGTAACGTAGTTGAAACGTGATAATTTTGAATTAAAATTTCACTCGTAATAATATATATTTAAAATAGAGGTCCCAGGTCCGTCCAAGTTCAAGTCTGCTTATCTCAATTTAGGTATATCATTCAAATTTTGTTCAAATAGTCTGTCTGTAATCGAGAGGATCGTGGGTTCGATTTTACTGAGGGTGTTAATTATTTTTATCTTTATTGCTTTGATAACCAGATAAAGGCGGCCTTAGGCTTCCCCACTCAACAAGCAAAATTATGATGGAACGTGGAGAACTGAGTGGCTTGACTCTAGGTCCCCTTTACATTTACATAATTAGATATGATACTTGAAATTCGAAGATAGCATAATATTTAAATGGTAATATGAACTCAATATAACGTGACATTTGCAATCTCGTGTGAATCCAACATTTGTGGGTAGGAGTAGGAGTTATCATGTTTTCGGTATTTGAAACGTGGGTGCGCGTTTAGCGTCTATTGTTCTTATCTCGACAGTTCAGTGCCGCGCAGACGCGCGACGCCTTCGGGCTTCGTGCCGGTGACTCATTGCGATGATCATCAGAACACCTTGTGGGCTTGCGAAATTACTGTTTCCACTTAAATCGTGTCGAGGAAGTTCTCTGTGGTTGCTTTTGTAATGTTTTACTGAATTCTTGTAAAATTGAGTTGTTTTCGCTATTAGTAATGTTTTATTTGCTTTTTATTTTATTGTAATTTTTTTAATTGATTATTGTAGTCGATTTGCCTATTACAGCATGAGAATGAAAATCTCCCTAGAATTCGAGTAGAAAATATTAATGTGTCATATTTTAGCCCATAATATGCATTTATCCGCCATTTTTAAGTAAAAAAAAATCTGCGGTACAGTAAAATACACACTAAAAATGGTTGCCAGAAAAATCAACCGATTAATACAATAAAAAAGTTTTATTATTTATTTCCTTACACAGATTATGTTAGAGTTGAATGTGATAAAACTTGTTAAAATAATAATACCCACACATAGTACCCATGTGGTAAATTTAAATAAAATACAACGCAAATGTGATTCAAACGCCGAATAAATTTTGTATTTATAATTCTCAATTGACGTTTGTTCATTGACACGAATTGGACCTTTGCCTTTTCAGAATCGACTTTAAATCGAGATGTGAACAAATCAACAAAACATAAATCCGTTTGGACGTTACAGCGGGCTGATTAAAATTCCTCGCGCTGTCCCGCGAGTGACGCTAAATGTTACCGGGATCCCGATACGGTTTATGATTTTGTTTGTGGGTTTTTTTTTAGTTGAACTGCGGGTTCAAATTCTAATGGAAAAAAGTTATGTTTATTATGGACATTTCCTCAATGTGGTTAAAGAGACATTGAGTGTTGAGTTCAAACACTCAACACGCAATGTCTTTAAAAAAGTGACAGATTGCGAGTCGGACTCACCCATTAAGGGACTGTAGTAGTAACCATAGATATAGGATATATCATGAGTCAAATACACACACACATATATATATATTTATATATTATCTAATATGAAATATATACATTTCATATCAGAGCTAAGAAAAAGAAACATCAGCACTTTTTAAACAATAACGCAGAAAGAAATACAGGAAAATGCTTTAAGAATAAGTCGTATCAGTGCGATGTGCTTGAATGAGATGCATGCAGATCACGTCAAAGTAGTAAAATAATAAAACTTTATCCTTCACGTCACCATTTTGAATAAAATGCAAAACGTGCCTGGGCTGCAGCCAAAACGCGCACCAAGCACCCCGCGCGTGATCCACTGCGAGATTCTCTTGTGTTTATTTGAAAACACTTGTTTCTCTATGAAAATAATTTATGTCAACTTTATTTGTTTATCGAATTGCAACAATCTGACTTCGTCGTTGATAAATTGCAACGGTTGTACTAAATGTTGGACATCGATAAATAATTTGAAGTTGGCTTAACATTTACAACATATGATGTAGATATTTCATCAGCCACTCAGTGTACAATGTCTCTAAGGCAATGGTTCTCAACCAGTGGCCAGTGGACTTCCAGTGATTGATTTTAAATTAAACAGGCGCTGAGGTATTGGTCGCCGTGTGGTGAGAAGAGAACAGCGTGGGTGGAGGAGCCGACAGTTTGATGAAGACGATACAACGTTTACTGAGACACCAACCCAACACTAATCCAGTTCATTTATAGAATTTTTAATATTTTCTGAGAAATCACATATATACAAATTAACAGAAACTCGTTCTAAAATATTCTTATTGCTTTTTATATAAGCTTATATTGAGTTTTTATTTAAAATTTACGTTTAAGTATTACAATTTAGTTTTGTTATAGCTCTGTAGTAGTCCCTGCTAACAAGAAAGTCCTTGATCAAGAAAACATTGGGAATCCCTGCTCTAAGAGGACGTGACTGATAACCAAATAAGTAACTTTGCCCATAACACCAATGGCCTTATATGTAAAAACGTAATATTCAATAAGTAAACTTCGAAAATAATTGAGCTTTTAATCTTAATTAAAAGTTGTTAAATTAATTCATCAATGTGGCACAATATAGGCATTTGTAATTACTTATTTGATAAGTATATAATATATAAACATTTAATATTCCTCAGTTGATTTCTCATATTATCTAAATTTTCCCTCATTCAACTGAAATTTTCCCCAACTGAGGCTTAAATTATAAATTTATTGACAATTCTGTTTCTGAACAAAAAGAAATTGCCGACATAAATTTTATCGGTCTTTCGTTTCGAGAGCGGCCACTACACAATTATAGGCTAATATTTACACGGCGCTGACATCTTTGATGTCATTCGCCTTTTATTATAAAGTATTTATGATAAGTTATATTTTTGGCTTGAAAAATATTTACGTATAGAAATAAATGTTTTGAATCCAAAAAATATCATACAATCGTTTATTTGTTGTTAATTTCATACATTATATGAAAAAGTGGTGGACTCAGTCAAAAGATCTGAGATAACAAATATTATGAGATAACAGCCGTGTGGTCCCGGCTTAGAATAGGAACACCCTGGTACTGTCGGTGTCGTAAGAGGCGACTAAAGTACGTGTGGCAGAGTCACGTCGCCAGTAATCGCAAGACAAGTCGCATGGGCAGACTCGACCGGATTTAATACCACCCCCGGTATTTTAAACCGGCGTGAAGTAGTGGCTCTTGCCACTGCGTTTCGCATTAGGTAATGCCGGGCCCCGGTGCCCTTCATCTCCACCTTAAAGGCTGGCAACGCACCTGTAGCTCCTCTGGTGTTGCATGGGGTCGTGGGCGGCGGTGATCACTTACCATCAGGTGACCCGAACGCTCGTTTGCCTTGTCCTCTCCCATAAAAAAAAAAAAAAAAATTAAAAAAATACATTCGAATTTATGACCTCCTCCTTTTACAGAAGTCGGTTAAAAAATAATACGCTCACAAATATTGTTAGCATTGTTAATAGGTAAAATTATACATTCATAGCAGCAAAATTTTATAATTAAATATATCAACAGAGATAGCGAAAAAAATTATGTATTCCTTATTCGCATTTCTAAGGCGGAGATTAAAGCCTTCATAAGACGTCTGAAAAATCTGTAAAGAGGCTTACGCTTCCTGTATTGAATAAAATCTCATAAAACATTCTCGTAAATCCTCCTTTAAGTCCCTATTATATGATAGGAACCGGAAAAATACTTCTCATATCATTCACTATACATAAAGTACTTTTAAGATTATGAAAATAGAAAACAGGTGATAACTTAACCTAACCTAGCTTCACGCTTTATCCCTATCGGGGTAGACAGAGACTCTGAGACCTTCCAACACGAAATAACTTCTAATAAAAACAATATGGATTTGGTCTCCAATGTTACGAAGATATAGAAGGTATAAGTATAGCTATATTTGTCTTAATTGATCTATATTTCTACTACAACAACTTCAAAAGCTACGCCGTAGCGACAGCAATTAGTATATAATATAATAATATTATGAAATATTTAATATAGTATGTAGACCGTAATAATATATTTCTGAACGGTCTTATGAACAATATTTATTCAGTCAGTCAATGTGTCTGTCTAATAAGCAGAGTAATATATTGAATACAGTATGGGAGTAACGCAGCTGCTACGCCTGGCTGTCGATATAATATTTGAGAGCTAATATGGCTAATATGAAATGAAAACCAGAATAGTACTGTTATATGCTCCATAAATCATGTGGCTTAAGTTATTGTTCAGGTAGATTTTAATTAGATACGATTATATGAAGGGGGGCGTCGTGGCGCAGGGGCACAAGGGTGTGGCTGTAACGCGACGATTATACGAGTAGTGTGGGTTCGATACCACTCTAGAATGAAATGTTATTTATTAATATTTATACCGCCAGTCACACATAGCCGGAAAGTGAGTAACGGAGCGTCTTAACACTAGGTTCCCTATGCCTACCCTGCTGTGTGCGGGATACAGCGTGAACTGGAAAAATTAACTTATTTTATAACTTCTACTACGTACGTAACACCGATTAACTTTTGAAAATGTAAATTATTTTAACTTTATATTTATCATTATATTTTGTTTTTAAATCTTATATATAATTATAAATGCTGCCAGTGCCCTCTATACTATCTCAAAATTTATAGAAAATTCATAGACTTGAATACAATGAATCGTTGATCTCATATGATCTCCAAAGACCCGCGTTCCTGTATGAGCGTACGCCTCATTAAATTTTGTTTGAATAGAGGGATGAACCAGCCACCTACGAGTAGCTGGTCAGAAAGTAACCCTGTAGCGTTCGCAGTGTAAAAAAATAGTTCACAAATTTTCACTTTAATCAGCTTGTTGGTGTTATGCTGTATCCCGCAGCAGGGTAGGCAGAGGGAACCTAGTGTTAAAACACTCCGTTCCCCAATTACCGTCGGTTTTTGGAGGCATCGCATGTTAAGTGGCGGAACTCAACGCCGCATTTTGCCTCGACACCAGAACGAAGAGATGAAAATACAAACGTAAATGAATATTTCACTTAAACGAGTGGGGATCGAACCCACAACCGTCGCGTTACAGTCACACCCTTGTGCCGCTGCGCCACGACGGCCTCTTTTTACTTGTATGATTTTGAAAATAATATTAGCATTATTAATAAATACTAACATGAATTTAATTAGCCTATACGTTTAATTAAGCCGTATTTTGACTCCACTCAGGAGAATGATTTACAGTCAGTTCTCGACTTACGATGGGGTTTCGTAAGTCGAATTTCATACAAAATATAAATAATATAATATGATATACAGATATATATATATATTATAATATAAGCAAATATAATGGCTTTTATTTCTGATCTTTTATTTTAAATTGTTATTATTTTAGTTGATGAATTAAATAACTAAATACATAAATAAGTATATATGTATATAAGCATTATTCTGTTTCATATTTTTATGAATTTTTTCGTCGTAAGTGCGAATGATCGTAAGTCGAGATGGTCGTAACCCAAGAACTGACTGTATTCAGTATTTTGATTTCTTCGCTTTGGTAACAAAACAAAGCGCAGCGATGCGTTTCACCATTCAATACACCATGCAAAGAGTGGAGAACGGAGTGACTTTACATTAGGTTACCTCTGTTTACCCTGCTGCAGGATACAGCATGAAGTAAAAAAAACTATTAGCATATTTATTGTAGTCTTAGCGACACTTAAAGCTAGATTTAAATGTTTTTAAGAAATATCTATCTATATATTAATATAAAATTATCGTGCTTAAAATTTTTAACTTAAAAGTATATTAGGTTACGTACGTTCTTAAATTGATAGTATTTGTAATTTATTTTTGATGAAATATTTTACTATAAAAAGTTCTAACCGTGATTTGCAACCGCAAGAAGTCAGTAAAAAATATTAATTTTTAAATTATCCAAGATATCTGACAACGATTGAGTCCGTTTTTGTTAACAAAACTTGTATAAAATATTAATTGAATCCATATTGTTACGACAGAATGTAGAAAAATATTATAAAAACTTTATGTCAAAAAAATATGTCATTTCCGTGAATAGTTAGTACTCTCCGTGATCAGGATCCGGCGGCTCTTTGAATGGACAGATCTTGGACGGGTTCAAATCCTTCTACATAAAAATTTTTATATTATACGTTTTCTAAATAAGTATTTTTCTTTCCTTTATAAATGTATTCTACCTTATTCTTTTCTTTATAAATATTTACCACAATAGTTGGCAAGTGAAGATTGTGGACAGAGCAAGGCAATGGTAATAATCCCACGAGTAGAGATCAAGCCCAAGTAATCATCACGTTTTCAGTCTGACACGGTCTCTCTTTGCCAGGATGGTCTCAAAAAAATAACATAAAATAAAAAAGTATTTGTATATCCTTTTTTTATTTTTTGCCAATAAAAGATTTATTTCGCTATCCCTACAATAATAACTTATGCATCAGCTGAATGAAGAGTTCCAGACGGGAAGAGCCACAAACATTACCGCCATCACCGCCCTCATCTCGCGAGTAAACAGTACAGTGCACTCGGTACAGTAGCCCTTTCACACACACACAAATCTTACATCATACTACCCTCAACCCCTCGATACTTCCCCCTTGAGCTTACGGCCCTTGCCACGTTATGCAGTTTCATAAGCACAATTCAATTAATTTTTTATGGTTTTTTTTACCGAACAGATCAAGATTGAAATTTATACAGACCGATTTGAATTTTGTGTTTTTTTTTATTATTATTATTAATTCCACCGTACTCGAGAAGCGTAATGTGTTTTAAACATAAAGTAAGAATTGATGAAAATTTTACCACATGTTATAAATTAATTATAAATAATTTTGTTGAGATTGTTTTCTCGAATAAGAACCGAAGCCTATATTATTTACTTATATTATTTTAAAGTAACTATATTAATAATCTAATATAATACAAGCGGACTATTTTGTGTTAGAGTTTGTAGGTAGAGTAGCTAACTACTCAGATGAACCTGCATTTTGCTATTTGGCCGTCACCGCAAAATGGCTGACCCGCATTGATTAAGATTGCTCATATATACGTACGTCCTCGTGTGTTTCATTCAAACGTTCCCATTTCATTATCGAAACCCATTTGATTAATTTAATTACTTTCAAATTCAATATTATAATATGTAATTGCGAATTAATGGCAGTATGTGTTGTAGAATTAAAATTACATCGAATAGTTAATCTGTGGACTTGATCGAAATGTTATGACATTAGACTGTCATATAAAAAAAATTATACTTATTATATATTCTTATAAAATTGTGAAATACCCTTTAGAGAAATAGAAAAAATACAGTTCAAATAATTTTCTATTTCTATTTTATAACGTATAAATTTGAAATATTCACATAGATATGTACTTGCTGTACTCGTATATAAACGACATAATCCAACAATAACCGATCGATGCATTCAAAATTCAATTAGATCGCATTATGTTCATCTAAGTTAATTATAATAGTCGCTTTAGTAGTAGTATAGTAATTCAATGAGGCTCTTGTCGGTACGTATGAGCTCTGACAGCTCAATACGTTAGGAGAGGCATCCAAGCCGAATTCCCTTGTAAATTGGCATCTATTGTGCCAGTCCAGTTACTCTGCCATAGCTTGCAGTATTGAAAGCGTTTGAATGCTTAGCAAGTTCCGATTGTAGACTGTATGAGCAGACAATTTGTATGCACGAATATTTTATGTGATGACAGTACAATTCTATAAAACCGCTCTATATTATCTTTATTTTAATAGCAGCATTTATTTTTATTTAAAGTTTTTATCTAACTTGCAATGTATATTGCAAAGGTGGAATCTTTAAGATCAATTTTGAAGTTCTACGTCAACCGATTGAGCTGAAACTTTGTATTCACGTTTAGTTTGGATAACGATGAACCATAAAATGAGTGACGTCATTCTGAAATATTATAGTTGTTTTTAGAAATTTTCACTTTATCGCAAAGTGTATATATTTGAGACGGTCATTTTTTAATATAAAATCTTACTCTATAACTTCGGCTTAATTTATCTTCCCTCCGAGGGCAACGTAGACGAGAGCTAGATCTATTAATATTGCTTATCGTCCATTTTTTTCATTAAGATAAGGATTCTAAGTTTAATAATATAGAAATGAAATTATATTTGAGTGCTTTAGAGAATAATAACATATAACAATGTTATATTTGCCAGCCACGTATTATTCAGGCTATTAATTTTTTTTTCATTTCTCCGTGTCTTCAAGATACTCCGTTCCCCACCAGGATCTTTCTGTCTACTTTGCTGTATGCGGGATACAGCGTGAAGCTAAGAAAAACGTATTATATGTAAAGTTAGAAAAATATTAAATTACAAAAATAATATGAATATGAATGAAAAATAAAACATCGTTTGAGCTTTTATTGAAATACTAATACATATTTGTATGTACGTTACGATAAGCAATGTTGTTTATTTAGGACTGTTGTTCGGTTTAAATGATTTCAACAGTAAACCAATTAACTTGTACAATAATTATTTATGTTATTAATCAAAAACAATTGGTTAATTATTCACCCGTTCATTATACAAGCTACAACAATAATGTTGTTAATTTTTATCAAAAAATATAAATTAAATTAATATTAACGTACTTTTACGGAATGTAGATGAATTTTTAATCGGAACAAAACCACAGTAAATCGGAGCATATTTATTCTAAAGCAATATTTTACCGAATGAATTCAGCCGCGCGCCGTCGAAATGAAAAGCGACCACGAACTCTGATGAAGCATTTTAACGATTAGTGATATCGATACATTCGTATCAATTATCATTAATTTACAATTCTCTAACGCTTTTTCCTAAATTACTGTGCAGGATCTTACTGAATATGTGGAGAAGAATAGTGATAGGACACTCTGTTTCCCAATTTCTACTTGATTTTCTAGAAATTGCAAGTTGAATAGTGAAACTCTATCTGTGTGATTTTTCATCAGAGCGGCGAAATGAAAATTATATAATAGAAATCCCCCCGAACGGAGTTCGAACCTAAAACCAAGTCCTTTTCTCTGTGCCACAGTGGCCTTATTCCTATATATTTTTTATAAAAATAATAAACATTTTTTTTAATATAATCATTTGTGAAATGGCAATTATGTAACATGGGAGGCCAGCTTGCACGTATCATTTAGGTCAGACATATACTCTGATAATAAGTAAAACGATCGAACTTAAAAATGATAATTATAAATTTCAGAGAATCAATTATACAAATATAATTTTAAATGTTTTTGAATTGCTTATATATTGAAAAATAGAATAATACCCTGATAAGCATCAATTAATTAAATTAAGAAATTAAAATAATTAATTACCTGACAATGTCTTTTTTTTAATATAAAGACTATATTCTTCAAAACTTGCGCCTTTCTTTGCAGGTATTCCCTTAGTCACGTCTTACAAAATGCTGTTCCAGCATTGTCTGTTCCAGTCGTGAAATTAAAGTGAAGAACAGTAAACAATCACCATGGATCATCGGATATTTATCTTTTTGGCAGTATTTGGCCATTTTAGTAAGTAAATATTTTTTTTTATATATAATAAGTAAATTATTTATTTTGACACCTTGCTTATTATTAACATTTGGAAAATTACAAATAACAATAATACGATGTTAAGTGTAAGAATAAGAATAACAAATTAAGTGAAAAAGGAAATGTCTATGGAGTATTGAATATTGGGCAACGTTGGGCCGGTCCGGTACGAAAATATGATTCCGAACAAACGATGCATACAAAACAGAGAAAGGATGAAAATGTTCTGCGCAAAGTAATTGAAAACACATAGATTGGAGTGGGCGGCCATCCCGATCGTATCTAAGGTAGACTATCTCAACCCACTTGATGGCAAATGGCCCGGAAGTAACAAGGATATAGCGACACGACCCAGCCAGAATTTTGTTATCCAATTTATATGCGAAAATGCAATATAAATTTGTATTTTGGCAACGCACAAAACATTGAGTCTACCTTATATAATATACTGAAGTCAGCACTTTAAAGCATATTAAGTTTAAAAAATCATTAAGTTCTTTTAAAAAAAACGTGAAATTTTTTTATCAGTAAGTATAATGTGGGTATCACGTTAAAATTCCATTACGTCTCGTAAAAGTTTTTCAATATACACTCTAAGGGGAAAGAGTTCACACGTCATTAAGCAAGCAACACGCGTAGACGTGCCAATGTTTCATATCTTCTCTCCAAGAGCGAGGATTAAGTAACACACGATTTACCAATCAATGGTATTGAAGTAATATATTAAGTACTAAAATTTTTCTTTTATTTTCAGAATCTTTTACATGTCATATAATTTAATCTGCAAAATTCCAATTACAGGTTGCACATTGGCACAGAGTCCATTTTATGATGGTGGACCGAAAGCAGCTAACCTAGCGCCAGTTGGCAACTTCTTAACGCAAACTGTTTACGGCTTCCTTGACTTCACCACTACAATCGGCAATACAGTAATGGTTTTCTCACCGCAGTCCGCTCCACCACCAGGTAGTATAGTTTTAAATTTGAGTATCCAAATTCAAATATAATATATATGTTATATAAAATAACATATATTCTATAAAGCGCGGGTTCTGATCCCGCTACGTTCAATTTTTTATACGCTTTCTTTATAATTTTTCTTTATTATGTGTGGAATAACACTTTCACGAATGTTAAAAACATATATTCTTTTATTTTAATATTTACATAGTAGCATTTTAAAAAAAATTAAATTGTAGAATAACAATTTTATCTTTTTATAGCAGAAATTTCAAAAATCTCTTTATATTTACAGAGATGCTAAGGACACAAATAACTTAATTAACGTAAAAATTGCGACATAACTTGATAAAAACATATGTCTTAATGGTCAGTCAGTGGTTCAAATCCCGCTTGGTTCTAAATAGTATTTTTCTTTCCTATTATGGAATGACACTTTAAAATAACAACAAAAATCTAACGTTTATTTCTTTACTTAGAACCACCGTCAACTGAAAAATCTGTTCAAGAAAACATTATAGAAACTAAACCACCACCAATACACAATGTGAAACCTGAAGCAATCAAACCCAGTAAAACTGTGGACAAGGATACAACAAATAAAGCGGGAATTCCAATAGGTGCCTCCAGTGCTATTTCAGTTATTAGTTCTCCTCCTAAAATTGATATTATAAATATACCAAAATCTGTAGTAAAAGAACAAAAGCAAATCATCACAAAAGTAGAAGTCGTTGCGGGACCATCCAAAATAGTAGAAAGTAATGCAGCCAAACAATCAGCTAAATCTAACAAACCATCACCACCCCCGAAAAAGCAGCAACCGAAGAATCAACCAGTGAAAAGTGTGACCAATATCGTGAGCAGCAAAGTAGAAGTGAAACAAAACCCTCAACCATATTCAATAGTTAATTCAAAAATAAACACTGTGGTTGAAATCAAATCGAGTGAAAGCGAAGAGGCACCAGCAATTCTAGTGTCAAATAACATTAGGGAACCAGAATACGACTACTTATCACGCCAGCCCTCTGAATTTGTAGAAGAAACTTATAGAGTTATCAACTTACGTCCATCGAAAAGTCATGCGCAGAAACCAAAAAATAATCATAAAAATAGACACCAACCAACTCCACCACCTGATGATGAAGAACATCCCATTGGACTAGTAACCACACTCGGCGGAACGATAGTTAAGGATGGGCTGACAACAGTCCATGAAACCAGTGTCATAGGGACTTACATTTCTGGTAAATACGCACAAGTACTAAATAGCAACTCAAAAATCTTACAATCGGGACATAAAGGCAAAATATCCCCCAGTCCGTCGCATCGGATAATGAAAACAGTAGCACCGGCGATAACAAAGAATCATCGTCACAACTTGGAACCGACGCCATCAATCAATGATGAAGACACCGGTTTTAGTAAAACGACTCGAAGACAGACAAGCGGCGGCAGCTCCTTTAAGAATCGTCTCAGATCACAAAACAATGATAATGATAATACCCCCTCGCCACCACCGAGCCAGGGCAAGAAATTTAAAAATAGAAATTCTTCTCAACCTCAACGAACTCAAAGGTATGTTACACACATTACACGTCAACAAATTGTGGAAACTGAACGGAAAGATTACATTAGCTTTATTTACATTTAGCTTATACTAACCCATCTTATATGGCGATCCAGCTTACATTGTATGCATGAATCATCAATACTTTTGTATAAATAATTACTATTTTGTAGATTTTTGTTTTCATACGTAATATTATTTAATTATTATTAATATTATAATTATTTTCATTGTCCTGCATTTTTTGCGCCTTATTGGTAAACAAAAGCACTCCATATTCATGTCCTTTTCTTTTGAAACATATTACATATATATAAGGTTATGGACATTTTTTAAACAAATTACGTAATTAAGTTATTTTTTTGTCAAAAATATAATTAGCATAATTCATTATTAAATAATAATTTAATTATTAACAAATCCGTAGGCTATTATTATTGACACAAAAAAAAATCTTGCTCAATAGATCCAGCCGTACAATGTAAGTTCATAAAAGTAACAACAATTTTTGAAATGAAGTTAAATACAGCGCAGCGTAAATTTTCCGTTTTCAGTACACGTTTCCGACCAGCCAAATCTCCTCAACTGGCAACCGTGTCTGTTTTCAGTGAAAGTTCATCACCTTCGTTTTCGAATAGGCGAAAGAGTAGTCGCAATTCTGGACACAAAACAACTGTAACACCTTCAAGCAATACTGATAACCAGTCAAAGAGAGGATTCAAACCTCGTGTACAACCAACTTCAGTCGAACAGGTGACTCCGGCTGCGACAAGTGTTTATAAATTCAAGCTTAATAGACAGCAGGGCGCCGGCCGTTGGCAGTATAAGACCAGCCCGAAGCCAAAAGTAACCATACGGAAAATGAATGACGATGATCAAACAACTCCAATGAGTGCTGAAGATCAACCATCTAACGAAATATCTCCTCAAGCGAGATCAGATAACGACTTGGAACTATCTGGCTCTCAAAGTGGTCCAGGAACGTTAATTGACAATGAAGAAGATAATTCCATTGAAAAGCCGCCGCCGGTCGAAACACTCAAAGTAGAGATTTCCACTCCGGCTGATTTCCGAGATGTTTATTACGAAATTGCAACTCTCAAGTCTCCGTATACTTTCCAGGTAACTTGTTTATTATATATTTGACAATAAATAAATTAAATCTTAATTTATATATTGGTTTTGTTCTTGTATTTTTATTAAAATTGAATTAAAACTTTATTAATCGTTATTTTTTTTTTATATAACTTTATTAGTTTATAAATTTTTTTTTGTAACGTTGTAAAATCATATTTAAAACATGTTTGATTGAAACCATACCTATCGCACGATTGTGCACCTGCGCCAAAACAGACCTTAGGAAATTATGTAAAAATATAGAATTGCACAATTTATTTTTATTACAGGTTGGACGCGTGAAAAACACTCGTATTATAACAGTTACTACGACGATAGAAAAGCGAATCGAGCCAACTGCTTTGCCTCTGAATTCTCAGATTCCACTGAACGAGCCTTTAACTGAGAACATATTAGCCACAGCATCACCATACGGCAAAGATCACTACTTGTTAGACTCGAGTATAGCAACTCTGCCCGCAATAACTCTCTCATCAGATGTTGAAACTCCTCCGTTGGAAACTGTGACTGAGACCTTCAGTACAACACAAAACATGCTTAAGACCCACATATTGCCAATAGTGAGAGACGCTAATGTAACGAGTAGCCTCACTTTTATCCAAACATATCAAGTTACTAGATTCGTTACAGCAACTAAAACATTGCCCCCCATGGACTTCTTCCAATTCATACCGAGCAAAACTTTGAAGGAATTTAATAGTCGACTCGATGAGGCTGGCTCAGAGCTTCATTTAGAGTTGGACTTTGGTGACAGCAATGAAGACGAGGATGGCGTACCTCGGCGAGTGTTCCCACCTGACTTAGACCTCGCGAATATTGGATCCAATTTCGACCTTACCGAAATAGATAAGTACAGAGACAACCACTTAAGGCTAAAAAAGGCACATGGACAAAAGAATAATCCTGTAACCGAACCACCAAATCCAGTAACACCAGCTCTAACTCCAGAACAAGCTCAACAATTAGCTTTACTAAGACTCTTAAATCCTGCTGCTGCTGCTCAAATACCAAATGTGGTGACAACATCGAAACCTGTTCTAAAATTCGAAACAATATACGAGTCCCATGTAATTCCGCTTTTCGATGGTAAAAATACAATTCAAAGTACGATTTCTCGACCGGTTGCAACTATTACGAAAACTGAATATGAATTAGGGACTAGTAGCTTGCCTGCCTTACCCCTCAACCCACTGTACCCCCAACAACAGTTTACAGTAACTTCGACGCCAGTTGTTCTGAACACTGAAGTCGTCGCTACGAGCAGCCAAGTTCTGAAACTGACGTTTGGTGCCAAAACGGTGTACACGACGTTGTACTCTACTAAAGTAGTTCCAACCGTGCTAACGTCGTACGTAACGTCATCCATCCCGATCCAACCGAGTGCAGCGCCTGGGTTCCCTGGATACTTCCCGGCACCTTTCGCCCCCTTCCCATATGTAGGATAACCTAAAATTTAATATGGCATTAAAAATATACTAGTGAATGTGGTTGTGATGAATAAACTATGAAACGCGGCGTGATGAAACTATATCGCGAGTGAGGGAGCAGTAAGCTTTAAGGAAGCTCCACAAATTCACGATTTAAAGCGGCCGTTGATAGTGCATGAAACTTTAAGCTATATTTCTCTAGTTTCTTGGATGTATGTATTTGAAGAGTGTTGTATCCTAATATTGTAAAATAGGATTGCGTAATGTGTAAAATTGTACCGCGATTTACTTAATGACAGTAAATTGTTTGTAAATACTCGTAATTTATATTATTTTTACTTTGTAAATAAGTCGTATTATATTAAAATATAAATTAAGTGAAACCGAAAATGTAGATGAAATTATATTATATTATTACATATTTTGTATAATGGCTATTAAATAAATATATAATTAATTTTGTTTTTATTTTATATTAATATAATAAAATAACTCATCCTTACAATTTATTTACATGGCACCAAAGCTAGTACTTCGTAATATACAGGTGGTAAAAAAGAAAATCTAACACTATACATCTAGTATATGTATACAATTATTTATCCATTTTTGTCCGGAATTCTTTGTATTTTGTTCTCGCTTTGATCGACTTTTCCATAAAGATGTTTGTTTAATATATTTCTGTATCCGAGTAATTTATTCTTTAATCCGGATATAAATTTTGCATAATAATATTATTGACTATTCCAAGCCATTACCTCTTATCAGGGAAGCCAGTCGTGGCGCGGAGGCAGACACATGTGACGCGACAAGTTGTACCTACAACCGATTCCCACTTGAAGAAATGAAATGTTTAATATTTTCATTTCCTTCGCTGTGGTGTCGAGGCAAAGTGCAGCGTTGAGTACCGCCACTCAACACGCAATGACTTTAAAATTCGGCAGAAAGTGAGGAGTAGAGTATCTCATTCTTAACACTAGGCTCGCTCCGCCTATCCTTTTGCCATAACAACTACCTAATAAAATTCTATTACAACATATAATTTTCAATATAAAAAAAAATTCAAAGTTACTAGCATAACTTGGGTTAGCTGATTTTAATTTAAGTAATATAATTAATTAAGCATAACAATTTAAAAAAAAAGATAATAATTTCCGATTTTTGTTTTCGTAACTAGTAAATATACGAGTACTTCAAAAGATATGATGTTATTTCGTGTATGATATCTTAATTAAAGTCGTCCCATAGCAAACGGGGGCGCAGAAACAAAGAGGCCTTGAGAACTAAGATTAATGGAAGCTGTTTTGTAAACTTAATAAACAATATTAACCTTTAGATTTCGCTTTTCTTAGAATATTAATATTGAAGTAGGCTAGATATTAAACAAACTTTGCAAAACTGAACTGTTGGAATATTAACTTATGGAATATTATAAAGTTTCGCTTCTGTTGTTTGGTTATTTCAAATATTTATATTATGATTTTTCTATATAGAAATCAGCTCTCTTTTACTATCATATTATGTACAGTAAGTGAGTCAGTCAGTCAGGCACTTATTCAAGCTTAAACGGTACAATAATATTAGAAAAAGCACATAAAATTCCAGATTACTAGAAACATTTATAAATAATTCATTTTATTCTTGGAAAACAATCCTTTCGAAAACATACATATTTCATAATTGAGTACAAAATATCTTCATCCATAAGTCAGTACTAGAAAAATAGCAAGAGAAGTAAAGATTCAATAACATGTAGTAGGTAAGTTAAAGTTGTTTCCACTTTGTGTAAAAGTACAAATACGTTTGCCCGATAAACACGCAAAATAAATAACTTAAAAGTAAACTTATAGAAACAAATGTCAGTGTTCGTTCTTACCACTGTATTTACGACTTATGAGTGTTTGTAATGACTACATTAATACATAAAACAGCATAAGAGACCACAAATTTGCTTTAGAATGTGTATCTAATGTATCATTTTAAAGCCGTCGTGGCGCAGAGGTACAAGCGCATGACTAAAACTTCGTGTTTTAGTCACGCGCTTGTACCTCTGCGACAACGATACGGGTTCGATTTCCGCACGGGGAATTGAATTATTTGATATTTTCATTTGCTCGCTGGTAACAAAGTGCTTCGTTAAGTTCTGCTAGGTACTTGATACCTCGAGATAACGGCGGAAAGTAGGGAGTGTTTTGACACTAGGTTTCTACTGCCTACTGTAATGATTGATATTGACAAGCGCAACGGTATTTGACTCTGGAAGAAATATAAGTTCTGTAAAAGCCTCGAGGTGTTTGATATCGTTACACTACCTTGCTATAAACGGGGTTATAATTTACTCGGTTATTTTACAACTATATTGGTTTTTTTATATGTTGCAACATTAAGAAATACTATATTATTTTACAACACATTTTCCCAAAAAAAAAAACCAAGTAAAAAGTTAGCAATCAACACGTGAGCTAACGATCGAAACGTCGATATTTCATGTCAACGACATCTCAACGGTGCTCGCCGTCGACGTCGCAGATACGCATGCAGCATACGCTTTGTTCCACAGATGACGGCTTTGTTCTGTGTGATATGACAATGCCGTGCCAAAAGGCAAAATCAATAGAGACAGCAGTGATTACTCAGTTTTTTCAATTTAAAAACAACTCTCTTCTATATCTATAGTTGTGTCCGAACAGCGCTACGTAAATATTTATATATAACGCATATATACTGTGAAATATGTTAAATTATTTATATGTAAACTTGAATAAAAAACGACAACAATATGATAATTTACAAAATCATTTCGATGTCTGTAAATCCGTCGACATCTCGTTGTAGCATTTGTATTAGATAATAATAAAAGACTAGTCCAGTCAAAGCGCAGGGGCACAAATGTGTAATTATTACACGTAAGCTGATTGTGGGTTCCAGTCCCACTGAAGGAAATGAAATATTCGATATTTATATTTTCTCTTTGATGTCGAAGTAAAACGCGATGTGGCGCGGCGCCTCCAGAATTCGCCGGAGAGTGGGGAGCGGAGTGTCTTAACACTAGATTCTCTCTGCCTGCCCTGCTACACGCGGGATACAGCGTGAAATTTAAATAATAATGATAACAAACATTTAACCACAGTACAGTAAGCAAATTTAAATAAAAAAATATTCAAACCCAATATAAGCGACGTCATAAATCTATACTGGTGCAGTTCGGTGCGCGCTGATTGAACGAGGTTAGATGAAATCGGCTTATCCTCCACCGATGGAGTAAAGGGTGTAATTTCATTGGAGTTCCCCGTCAGCCCGTCAGCCCGTCAGCCCGTCAGCCCGACACACGGCTATGCAAATTGACAATGCCTTCACTTTTTATCTTGGAAAACCGTAATACAATAGTATTACGTTTCAAAAGCACAATAGCCATGAAAGAATAGAATATCACAGAGTAATATTGGCCTAAGTTACATATAAAAAATATATATACACGATTTATATGACTAATTCGGTCAGCTTTGCCTACTTGCAACATTCACCAGAGCGAAGAAAAATGAAAATATAAAGGTAAAGAAATATTTCACTTCCTTGAGTGAGAATCGAATCCACAACCGCCGCGTTTACGGGCGGCACCCTTGTGCCACTGCGCCACAACGGCCTCGTATTTAAGGACTTGATTATATTTAATTATTAATCATACTTATTTTGTACCTTAATCAATCGGCAATATAGAAGGGAAAGATAACCGTTACCGATAAAAATCTATGCAATCGTGGTATTGGCGACGAGTAATGGCGATAACGATATGAACAACTCGCATTGTATTTACATTTAATAGATAACATAATTAACTTCAAAAAAGTAACCTATCAAACAAAAAACAACGACAAAGTGTTCATTTTCATTAATAAAAAAAAAGTGGAACATGTATACAAAAATATTAATACCTGTCGTTCTTGTGGTGTTCGGTGAGTACCTGTTTTATTGGAAATTATAAATGTACTATATATGATATCTAAACATATAAATATAATATTAATAAAGTAATTTCAACTAATTGCGTCAATTAATATATCTATTCTGAACCTTTTCTAATCATTTTGTGAAATAAACACAGAGTAATAAGAAAATTTAAAGTTATTTGGGCAAAAATAATAAGGAAAACAAAAGAATCACGATAAGTGAATCGCCACTGGCAACGGCTTTTGATGAAGTCTTGAAACTTTTGTAGGTGGAATCCTTACAGCGGCGCAGACCAACCAACGGAACGAAACCCGTTGTTTTCGGTTCACTTGGCTGGGGCCAAGATATGACAATCAAAGTATAATCCTAAACGCGACATGCCAGGATGCTACGAGAATGTCAGAGGGAGTCCCTTGTGAATTGCCGTTGGTCGCATCATGTAAGCTTATGAAAACGTATATATTTTATTATTATTTAATATTTGAATTCAATTTTATTAATAATGTTATTAAAAACATATACTATATATTAAAAACATATACTACATAAGCATATATATAAAAATCACATTCACCATAAAAAATTTGAGATTTTCAAAATGTTCTTCATATTTTGAAAATCTAGTTCTGATAATAGTGAAATTACTTAATATATTATTGGGTTAAAATTTATAAATATTTATTAAGAGATACTAAATATTCTAATAAAAGGAAGGATTTAATGAAAATATAAATTATACCACGTTAAAATTAATATATTATAAAGTTTAAATAGATATTGGGTATATCCGTCTGTAGATACAAAATATATAGATATATATTTTAGATGACGGCTCGTGGCCAGATGTTGAATACCTGTGGACCAATTACATGAACGACTCTACATGCTTGCTGGCTGACAACGATGTTTGCGCCCAATATACGTATTATTTTAATGGCGTTGGTAAGTGACGTTGTTTTACTAAAAATAATGAAAATCAATATGAAAATCAAATAAAAAAATTAATATACTTCAAATTTTATTATTTATTTACATTATCGTAAACAATTTTTTTCGAAAAAATATTTCAAAATATCTACATTTACACTTCGACACCACCTCGTTATGTTTCGTGTTTTTTAAACCCCAATATATTGATACTTTTCATTTTAAAAAAAAATAACAAAAGGTTAAATATATAACTTGGCTCTTTTTGCGTGCCGTTTAAATTGCAAAAGTTATACTAAGGCATTCATGTATTTTAACATAATGATTTGCATTTTCAGTGGAAAATTCAACATATATGTGCTCAAGAGCCGTCACTGCAAACGATACGGCTATCACAAACGGTTGCTACCAAGAAACTAGAGGAAGTTACGCAACAAAAGTGTGCCTCTGTCGCAGCATCCCTGGTGGAGTGCCTTGCAATTCTGCAGTAGCGCCTCACGCACCTATTATAATTTTTATTACGTTTATATTTTTTATTGTATGGAAATAATTTTATAACACATTTTCATCTTTTCAGGTTTCTATTTATTGTAATTTAAATTTTATTTCGTCATTTGGTATGTTTTGTTATCATTCTGTATAAAAATAAAGCACGTATAACATATTGTTGTTTTATTTATAAAAATATGTTTTTTTTTGTTATTATAGACTCACTTGTATTATCGTGAATTACCATTAATAGTAAGATATTTATTGTATTAAAATTGAAAGGCGTAATAAAAGCTAAAGTCTACTCATTTAATACTCTCTCCCAACTCCCAACTATATTTACGATATATAAACAAACGTAAATGTAAACCTTAATTATAAAATATTAGTTTTACTCTTTTACCTATCGTAAGATATATACCATCACTACATACATAATAATTATTACATAATTTCTTTTAATAGCTAATCTGCTTAAATATCCATGTGAAATCTTATTAAAACTAGATATTTTAATATATAAAACTATATTTGTTATATATATATCACAATGAATATTGAAAAAATTTTAATGTAAAAAAATATATAAATATTAATAAGCAGCAACACTTCTGAAATCAAATATGGCAAATACAGATAATTAATTTCAATTGAATGAAACTAAAATGACTACAACAATCTTCGATATCATATTGCTACATCACAATTAAAGAATTAACACACTTTCTGTTAAATAGCTATGAATAACGCGATAGTTAAATATTAATAAAAAATTGAATGATGCACTTTTTGATGATTTAAATGTTGCGTGTATTGGTACGACACCACAGAAGATAGAAAGTAAAATCAACCTTCTGTATAAGTTTATACAGCTTAAATTCAAATAGATAAAGAAAAAGCTTGTACACGAAGATTATATGACGTGTCTCAAATGTCAATATATTGTCAACGCCGACAGTAACTAGAAAGTGGTTCTTAACTATAATTATACTGTTGACTTCCATTGCGGTGGAGTTTTATATCCACCGTGCAAAAACAATAAGTTTTCCAAAATGTATTCTGTTTTGACAAGAGTAAATGCAATATTAACTTATACTCTCAGTGTTTTAGCATGTTTGACGTTTTTGTGTTTTCTTTCCACGTTAACTGTGGATTATAGAACTACCGCTCAAATGAACACTGTTAAAGTAGTCGTGTAAGTAAATAAACATTTTATTATGATTCTGACTATGATTTATAATATTAACCTATAACTGAAATCCATGGTTCATACTATCATTCTCATTCTTCCTTAATAGACACAATAGATTATTTAATGTTAGATTACAAGTTGGTTGTGTTTATGTGTACGTTATACGCTACACTATGATTATATATCTATTTTTTTTTTTGCAGCAAGAATGTTCCTGACTATGGAGCTTCAAGGGAAAGAAATGATCTTGGTTACTTAACTTTTGATCTCAAGACTGATTTGTCTAATCTTTTCAACTGGAATGTGAAACAACTGTTCTTGTACCTCACAGCAGAATATGTCACCCCAAATAATGAACTAAATCAAGTTGTTTTATGGGATAAGATAATATTAAGAGGCGAGAATGCTTTATTAGATTTCAAAAACATGAACACTAAATATTACTTCTGGGATGATGGAAATGGTTTGAAGTAAGTAGTCTATTTACAGATTTTAAAGTAAAACAATGCAGATTCATCTTTTTTCCCCCACAAAGCAAAAAAGAGGTGTTTGTCAATGTATCAACAAAAATAGGCCAATCTTCGACACATTATTGACACATCATTGTATGTTGAGTTGCAGAAATCAATGTACTTTGTTTACCAGAACGGTGAATTAAGAATAATTTAAATATAATCAATCATTAATCAATTTCCCCCCACATGAGGAAAGAATGCACAAGCATCTCATTTATCATCAGCCTACACCCCTGTGGCATCAAAAATTTCAGTTTTT
>JBAIZZ010000289.1:237687-259839 GCA_037355905.1 Heliconius aoede
AAAAAAAAGCTTCACGCACACGTAAAACGCACACAGCAGGGTTACCTAGTGTTATAACACTCCGATCCCAACTTTCTGCCCCACTTTGTGCCGAATTCTGCAGGCATTGCATGTTGAGTGACAGAACTCACTGCCGCGCTTAGCCTCAAGACCAGAGCGAAAAAAATGGAAATATAAACGTAAACAAATATTTCACTTTCTCGAGTTGGGATCGAACCCATAAACGTCGCGTCACCCTTGTGCCGCTGCGCGATGACGGCCTTAATAATAATACGAAATCGTATGTGAGCGCGTCTGATTCTCAAATTACCAGTTTTTCATTTGTGTGTAACTAATTAAAACAACAATTTAAATATAATATAATATACATAAATTAGCATTTGTAGGAAATCATGTTAATACACGTAGTGTATTTTATATTTTAACAATATACGACATATTTGCTTTGGTCTCTATTTACAAGAGGACATATAAAATTTGAAGAGATTTAATAATTATTAAGATTCGATACACTCTCACTAAACTTATGTCATATTTTGAATGTCACTAATATTAGAAGTGAGAGTACGATTACAACCTCGCTTTGGCCAACAATGATATTTTCATGTACGTTTGTATCTAAAAAGAGAAATCTTGAAGTCGACAGGTATACTGTAATAGTCTGTTGCAGTAGACGACAAAACTGCTTATGTAATCATTGGAAATCACTTCACCATATAATGTTTATTTTATCAGATGGAACGACTTAAATCGCTTATCTTGGATTTTTCCAAAAAATAACAAAAAAAAATTTAAGAGTTCAGGTTTGCTACAGTTGGAGCTTCGACAAACAATAGTATCTTTAGGTTAAATTCCTCATTTCAACTCAAAAATTAATATTAACTATCGTTATTAAAAAATTAAGTTAACCACATTCTATAAATTGTCATGTGATATTATTATTTTGAATTAATGTCGGTACGGTATGTACGTCCCACATGAACACTATAGAGAAAATGTGTTAATTTGTGAAATCAACTGCTCTCGACGCCATATTATAATTGGCATAACTCGTTTTTGAACTTACACGACAAATGAGAGATGGTTTATTTAATGATAGAGACGACAAAATGGATATCGGATTTAAAAATTAATTTTGAATACGTTTTTGTTATGACGTTATCGCGTAAAATTTGTAAATGGGTTATATATAATAGTTAATTGCATATGACACTTTCTTATATGACGAATATGGTTTATTTTGCAAATCAAGTACCTACTTGTCAAGAAAAGAAAGTGAGACACATAAAACTAGTTTTTTTTTACTATAAATTACAACATGCTTATAACAATGATGAAATGGAAGCTTCTACGATATGTCTTGTCATAAATAAAAAAATATATAAAAACTTATATGTTATATATATTATAAGTGGGATATTAGTGAATAAGTTAGTTTCAAGATTTTTTCATTTTAAGTACCGGTTTAGGATATAGAACAGATTAAAATTGTTTTAATTATGATTTTTGCTAATTGTAATTGGCAATTGTAAAAATATCCATAGTTAACATGACCAGTCCCGTTTTGAACGGAACTGTCCCGTTTTTCGCTTGTGTGTCCCAGCGTCCCGAAACAGGCCACCGGGACGTAGCAAATGTCCCGTTTTCTTCAAAATAGCATATAAATAGGTCGGTCGAAAGAAATTTCTCCTCGACTATCGTAGTACGTCAGTTACCAAAAAAGTATGAATATAATTGTAAAAAGTATGATAACATTTTAGTATTTGATTTGTGTGCCCTAAGAAAGCGGGGATAGTTAAGTGATTTCATATACGATTTCGTACATGTAAATACAAAATACCTGAAGGTTACTCTATTTAATTATGTTTAGAATAATTTATTATTAAAT
This sequence comes from Heliconius aoede, assembly GCA_037355905.1. Taxonomy (NCBI): domain Eukaryota; kingdom Metazoa; phylum Arthropoda; class Insecta; order Lepidoptera; family Nymphalidae; genus Heliconius; species Heliconius aoede. The sequence goes on from JBAIZZ010000289.1 coordinate 239,576, forward strand.
AAGAAACAATAAAATTGCGGCTACGATAATACGTTGCAATAATTAAATAAATATAAATATAAACGCGGTGAATTATGTTTTTTTAAACACTTGCCGTGTTTAAAATGCCCAATGAGCCGCGTGATCCAATCTATTGTTATCCTTGACATTTACCAATACTATATAACATACTATAATTATAACTCAGGGAGTATCTACGTCATCTTTATAATATTACGTTATATATAAATCGTAATATTTTTTGGTTTATACATTATCCCGGTCTTTAGCGGAGTATACGGAGAGAACCGAGTGTCAATATATTCCTTTCTGTGTTTCCGATTCGGGTTGGAAGGGGTCCTACCCGAATTCGAAACATTGCGTGATGGGTGGCACACTCAACGCCGCATTTCGTTTAGGTGCTGCGTTAGATTTTTTTAAATAAAAACTTATTTAAATATTAAAGAGTGTATCTAATAGTTATTTTTTCAACGTGACATAGTTTTCTCCATTAAATACTCACATGAATTCCTGACAGTTTCTTTTGTCGACTTTCTTAACGCTCTCGCTATATTTCCGCAGACCGCACCTTGAGAAGTCAATTTACTTCCACTGCATCGCCACTCGTCATCTTTAATAAGGATTAATTAAAAATAAATATAAAATAACAATATAATAAAGTTATCAATATAATATGTATAGGTAAATATTGTATCTAAAAGTAAAATAATTAGACAGTTTTATATCTAAACTATAAATATTTTATATATATTTTTATCTTTTAAAAGTACGATTTCATATTAAAATATACGTATTTATTGAGCTGAGCAAGCTAAGGTCTGACAGGTCAAAAGTGTTTCATTATAATGCCTAGACCGTTAAACCTACAGCTTTGAAATTTAGCAGGAACGTTGTGTGACCCCAGCGAAGTAGTTTGGTGATCATTTTTGGATCAAATGGTCAAAATGTGTCACATAGAGTTAAGCTGCACCTGCCTTGCACAGCATGTGGCTAATCCTAGTATGAACAACTTAAATATTTGTAACATTTACAAAGAGTTATTCCACATTTAGAAAATGTTAAAATAAAAAAAGAATACATTTTTAGAAAACGTATAAAATTTATTTCATAAATTAAAAAAAAATGATTTCGATCTGATTTTTTTTTTTGTTTTTTGGTAAGCTTCCCTTAAAATATGATTTATTTCAATCGGCTTATAAATAAAAAAGTTTTACTTAATATAGTATTTTAAATTAATAATTATTTAGCTCAACCGTTCTAGTTGTAGAATAAACGTGTGACAATCATAAGATTCTCGAGTGATCAAAAACAACATTTAACATGTCATAAAGTTCAAACCTAAAAGCGTATTCATAATTTGCAATCTGGTCGGTGCGTCGAGGGACCCCTCCACCGCCGTGCGCGGTCGTTTAGACAGTTCGTGACGCGGCCTCGTCCCTCCGCACTCGGTGGTGGCCGGCCTCTGACGGGTTAATACCCGCATACTTTTCAATGTAACTTTTTCTGGTGGTGTCTGAAATATAGAATAGTGGATGATAAAAATATATTATTTATTATGAAAACCTAAAATAACTATATGTATCTTTATTTCATTTTCACGTTGTATTCTGCACATAACATAGCATGGAAATTTCGTTCGCGCCAAGCCACCTCCGTTCCCCACTTTTCAAAGCATCATATATTGACTGTTGAGTGGAAGAACTCAACGCCACGCTTTGCCTCGTTACCAGAACCAGGAAATGAAAACATTTAAAATTTCATTCCCCCAAGTGGGAATCGGACCTACAGCCGACGCGTTTACGGTCGCACGCTTTTGCGCCTGCGCCACCACGGCCTCAACTTTTTTTTACCTTTCTAATTATTCTTTAAATACCTCAAACATTTTAGAACTACCAGGCTGAGGTTCCTCTTGTCCGCTATTATCATTCACTGATAAGGGTGGCTTATTACATTCAACACTGCTACTGTCACTATCCCCATCTGATGGAATTTCGTCAATCCATTCATCTATAAAAGAGTGCATTTAACTTTTATTTTTAGTCCTTTAAATATTTATAATCTTTTATAAATCTACGCATTATTTATTTTTGTTATTACAATATTATACATGTAATTAGGTATATAAGTTGTTATGTAGGTATATTTTAGGTGGTAGGTTAATTGCTTTAAGACGTTATAAACAGCAACCTTCATAGATTTATATAATTTCTGTACTATACAGAAATATATTAAGTCGTTATGAAGATTTTTTATTCACATGTTAAAAAATTGTTATGAATAAAAAAAATTATAATACAGGTGGCTATCTATTTTTTGTCTTTTGTCTTTTTTATATTACTTCTGGCAAAAAAAGGTAGCTAGTGCTCTATGGTCCTGCACCAGAACTGACCTTTACAAACGTTGTTAATATTATACTATACTGATTGTCGGTTCGATCCCCGTTCGAGGCAATGGTATATTCATGTAAATTTATATTTTCATCTATTACGTAGGTATTGAGGCTAATAGGGGTATTGAAATCCGTCATTCTGGCAGAAAATAAGAAACGCAGTGTCTTAACACTAGGTTCTCTCTGCCTATCCTGATGTGTGCGGGATGCCGTGTGAACCTGAAAAAAATCTATAATCATAAGCTTATTAACTCTACATCCATTATCTCCAACTAATCTGTCAATAAAAAAATATTATTTTGAAATAGGTAACTATTTTACCCGTTTCACCATTTAGTGGTCTGTCGTCCAAAATCATAAGCATCGGCAATGCAGATGCTATCGATGACCTATAGTTCAATGTATCCGCCACAGGAGTTCCGGACAAAGTAAGGCGACGTAGCGATGTACATACGCCTAGCGTCCAAATACGACTCGACTGTTCTATTGGATTGCTATAAAATTATAAAGAAAATATGCAAAAATATATAACACAACTTCATATAATTTAAACTTTAGCTGTAACCCGCACACATCAGGATAGGCAAAGGGAACCTAGTGTTAAGACACTACGTTCACCATTTTCCACCGAATTCTGGAGGCATTGGAAGAAATAAAAAATATTAATAAATAATTCGTACTTAGTAGTTAGCGATATAATAATGTCTAGAATTAGATGGAATGACAAAATTGCTAAAGAAATATAAAAAAAATATATAGAAAAAGTAATTTATAATTTACTCAGCAAGATTAAGTGTATGCAGTTTTTGTAAAGCTGCCAAAGGATGCAGGTCCCGGAGTCGATTTCGGGCAGCGTGCAGCTCCTTCAACTTACCCAAACCCCATATACCGTCCAGAGTCGTTAGACCGCATCGGTTCACGCTGAGACTCTACAAATAAAGCATTATGTAAAATTAATAGGTAAGTCTAATTTCTTTATGTATATATACGCTTGTCTCTAATATCACAGAATAAAAAAATACTTAATATTCGTTCATTCAATTTAAATATTCATTCATTTTAAACTTGGCCACTTTGACATCGACTACGTCGTAACTTTTATAATTATTTTGACAATATAATGAAAGCATAGTATATCTCTACCGTGACTTGAATAATATAAGACAAGAGAGTTCATTAGCGTAAACAACAACGTATTGCGCATTGTATGTATGTAGAAACGCCATTTTGAAACTTGTTAACGATAAAACAAATAGCTATTTCATACATAATAGGTTGATATTCCATTCACATTTCATTCATTGTTTTTTTTTTTTCAACTTCACGCTGTACATACACACAGCAGCGTAGGCAGAGCCAGCCTAGCGTTTAGACAGTCCGTTCCTCACTTTCCACCGAATTCTGGAGGCATTGCGTCTTGTGCGACGGGACTTAACGCCGCGCTCTACTAAACTAAGATATGTAAATATAAATTTAAATAAATACTTAATTTCCTCGAGTGGGGATCGAACCCACAACCAGTAGTAAGGTTTACGTTTAGTGCCCCTGCGCCACGCCTAGCCTCATTTCATTCATAAATTAAAAAAAATATATGAATTCTTCAATAATGTAAGAATCTTACTATAACTTTTGTTTATATAATTGTAATATACATAACATGTACGTACCGTTACTATAAACGTTTTCGTCATCAAGACAAGTACTATGATATGATGGTCAAATGATAAAAGTGTTTATGTAAATGGCACGATATAATGTATGCTTGCAGTAAATTAATTGCTCTCACTCAATTTGCAAATATAATAACTACATATCTGTATATAATAATAAAAATATAACTGATTGATGTCTGTACGTGGAAGATAAATGAAATTTATTATTAGGGGTCCGTCACTGTTATAGAACCCAAAAAATTTCATAAATAGTTTAACTTATTTAAATGCTTTTTTTTATGTTTTATTTTATTTATAATATAGACGTGTTTGTTTCATTTATAATATACATTTAGGGATCGCATTATTTGTTGTAGACTTACAGCGGAACCCAATACTGCGCTTTGTCTAATCTTTACCAGATAGACCTTTATTGAGATAACTTGATTTCTATTTAAAATAATAAAAAGAAAATGTTAAATTGCAAAATTAGTTTTAAGGAAATAGTATAAGTATATACTTTTAAATGTATCAATCCGATTCCCAGGTCTCGTAGCGAGGAGATGGCACTTCCGTCTAACACCAGCGTTCGTAAGCGCGGCGCGAGGACATGCAGACGTCGTAACCCAACCCGTTCCGCCACCACTCGTAACTTCGCTTCTCGTATCGTCAACACCTCGTCGTCTGTGGTCACACCACTTGACTGTTTCTACAGAAATATTATAATATTGTTTTATATAAATCAAATCAAATCAGCTTCACGCTGTATACCGCACAAAACAGAGTAGGCAGATGGAATTTAGTGTTAAGACACTCCGTTTCCCACTTTCCGCAGATATAGTGACACAGCAGAACAACGTCAGACCGTCGACGCAATTTTTTCATATTAATCGTTTAGGCTAATCTCATAAAAGAAATTTCATTGAAGTTTTCACTATTGTATTATTCCAAGTGTTCCTTAACATTTATCTTTTTTTTTTATTTCAATTGGTTTTTAAATAAAGACGTGGGAACGGAGTGTCTAAACACGAAGTGATGAGCTCCACCACGACGGGTGTTGAGTTCCGCCACTCAACACGCAATGCCTCCATAATATGGCGGCAAATATATATATATATATTTTTTATGGGAGAGGACAAGGCAAACGAGTGTTCGGGTCACCTGATGGTAAGTGATCACCGCCGCCCACGACCCCATGCAACACCAGAGGAGCCACAGGTGCGTTGCCAGCCTTTAAGGTGGAGATGAAGGGCACCGGGGCCCGGCATTACCTAATGCGAAACGCAGTGGCAAGGGCCACTACTTCACGCCGGTTTTAAATGTCGGGGGTGGTATTAAATCCGATATTATTATAAGAAACGCAGTGTCTTAACACTAGGTTCCCTCTGCCTATACTGCTGTGTGCGGGATACAGCGTGAAGCTGATTTTTTCAAAAATTTAAATGTTATACCATTTTAAAAAATGTTGTTTCACAAAATTTATATAAATAACTTATTAATGAATTAACTGAAAATTACTTTTCAATTTAGGTGTATACATTGTTTAAAATTATATTATCATTATTAACTACTATAACTTTAAAATTAATCATTATGCAGTTCAAGCGGGCGGAGCCGCGAGCGGGTCGCTAGTATATAAAAATTAGCTTTTGCCTGCGACTTAGGTTGCGTGGTCAAGACGTAGAAATAACTACTCGTTACGCTGTGTAGTGTGCCCATGTATCACATAGATTAACGTTAATTAAGTGAAAGTACTAGAATATAGCCTTTCTCGATAAAAGGTCTGTATACCTATAGGTGTGAAGTATATTTTTTATTAGTAGTTTTTTCATTTATACATTCCTGCGGTTCTTTTTTTATTTATTTATTTATTTTTCATTAGAAAATAGCAATATGTGTAATACTTAAATTACTTTATTTAACGTTTAAAATATTCCACTGTACATAATTATATTAGGATAATAAGTAAAGATCAATGTAAGTAACCCCGATTAATATGACTAGAGGGTTCTTATTAAGTTAATTAATTTACTTAGTTCTAATTATTAATATTTAATAAAATATAATTTCTTGAACGCTTCTGTTGGCAATAACATAGTTGTACGTATTTTATTTAAAACCAATAAATTATTGAAATAATTATTTAAATCGGCACATTTCTATATTAATATACACAAAAATATAAGGTATAATTTTCTCTTATTACCTTCGTGCGTCATTTACTCCCAAATCCTAGTGCGGTTAGGTATTGGGAGGGATCTATTTTTAATTTGTATATTATATCTTACCAAAAGTTCTATGAGTGTCAATTCACGGGGTATAACGATGCGTCTATAACCTGGCAGCCTGCGCTCCAATTCATCTTGGCCGGGGGGTTGCTGTGGTTCCGGGGGGGGGCATAGCTAGTACCCTTAAAATCCAACATTATTGCATTTTAAGAATATCGTATATGGGGAAATATTGTCGCAAATGTTATAAAACAAAAGTGATATCTAATTATTAAATTTTGCTTTCGGCCGCCTCAACGGTCACCTTCCACATTTATAAGTGTGGTTTTATATATTTTATTTCCTACCATTTTTTTCCACTAACATTAGGGACTCAAACTGTTGCTTTTTTTCTTTTTTTTTTTTGTTGTTCTTTTTGTTGCTTTATGTAATTCTTTCACTCACACCTCCTAATCTATTGGTTAATCTATATTTATAAGCGTTATTTAAATATATATATATACATAGAGACACGCACCGGAACATAGGTGTAGCGCGTACATTTTGTGGTTCTGGGGAACTAGCACTAGAAACTTCCGAAGGAGACGGTGATAATATAACACTTGGGGTCCGAGGGGCGGAGCCCAGCTCCACCACTGGCGCTTCTAGTGTAGGCATTTTTTCACTACAAAAAATATTAATTATAAATTTCATTAAGCAGACGTTTTTCATTTTCAAAGTTAATACTTTTGTTATATACCTTTATATTATTCTCTTTGTCTTCAAATGTGTAAATAAGCTCTTTAGAAAATATTTTTAAATAAGAGAGGATTTCTTTTCCTTTTTTATCTGAAAACTACTAGTTAAAATTACATTATTGTCATTTGTAAGTAACAAGTCCCCAGTTGCTATGGATATTGAATAATATGCAATGTAGATTCAATTGTAAACAAGTAGGTACAGCTCGCGAGACTTAAACTGAGCTATGCATTTGTGTGAATAATCACAAAAGTAGAGCCATAAAAACACATTTAAAAATAAATAAATATAAACGTCTATTTATTTTCTTATACTGGAATGTGCATCCTCATAACTTGCAATCTCGTCTGATATGCCATATTATTGTATTAATATTGTACAGTGATACCATCAATTTTATCTTTTACTTATGTTGATGGCCGACATTACACCTACATTATATATGAACACACTAATGCAAAACTCAGCTTGGCCCTCACGCACTGTAAATGGATATTTAAAAACATTACTTGACCTAGTAACGAGACAACTCGAGTTTAGAAAGCATACAACGACAGTAAATTTGTAAATTTCCTTAAAACTATATATCAGAATATATAAAAAGTCTGAAAATTATCTTAAAAGTTTATTAAGCAAGTAGTCATTCCTGCTTTTACAAAGTCATTTAATTTTTTTTACTGTACTTATTAAATTAAAATTACCTGGTTAAGCTTATGAGCTTAATTTGTTAATAATAATAATAGATCATTTTCAATGTTTTTTTTTCATAGTGTACCTAAAGATAATTTTTTGCTTGTCCGTGAAATTGTTTCTTAATAACGAAAGCAATATGTAAAATTTACTAAAAAATATATTAAACAAAACTGTAAGAATATTATTATTGTTATATAACTACTTCACTACCAATGTGATTTATTACGCCAGTTGGTATATGATACAATGTGTAATCCGAAGTCAAGCAACTATTACGCATGTGATTCGGCCCCGGTTTTTCTAACGTAAGAACTCCTTAGGCATGTTATAGATCCATTTAAATTGATTAAACATTAACTGAACTCATTTTTAGGCATTTTAGTATTAAATGTTTCTAGGAACCATGATGTCCATTTTTGGAGCCATGCCAAGATTGTCTAATAAAATCTTACCATTATTGACTACAAAGAGTGAAGACCTGTTATGGATGCTCTCAGGATCTATCAAATACAAAGTTTTATCTGATAAGAAAATGCATAATTGGAATGTGAATAATTTGGGATTTACTAAAAGGGTAGAAGGTAGAGATTTTTTACGGCACTTAAAACTGGGAAGCTTTTACACCTCACCTCAAACCGCTAGTAACTAGTTAAACCTTCTCGCTAAGTCTTTCAGCAAGGCTCTCAAAGGATCAGTTTGTGATAAAAATGTGCTGATGTCTTTGCCAAACATAGAAAAGTTGACTTAGTCTGTCTGAGAGATATTTATGTTGTAGAGCGTGTAAATAAGGATTATTAGAGAGCGTCCCTTCTAGCCTGTATTTACTTAAATATACAGAGATATTCTCGAATGATATACGAGTACAGTAAAGAGTTAGGCAGTGTCATATGGCGGAGTTTGAAAAGCAAACTGTTGGTCAACACCTTGTCGAATTATTTGGCTTTGTCTAAGAATATATCAATCGTATCACTACTGATCGATTTGTAGTCTTATATTTTGCAATGTGTTCCGTTAACTGGTGAACTTTATATAAGTATGGATAAATGGTGGAGTCTGCAACCGAACTATTCGCTAATGAACAGTTGTTTTGTTTCAACTATTTTTTTAGCCACCTAGGATGATCTTCTCGCATACTTTACCTAAACAGCATTGTGTCTGTAATTCAGTAAATGGCGGATTTTTTTGATTTGCGGTCCTATATAACTATTGCTTCCTTCTATTCTATAAGGAGAAACAAAGGAATTAGGGGATTGAGGCCTTTGAGAGTAGATATAATCTCGTCTACTTCGGTCGGACGTCAAACGTCATAACTTGTTGAACATGTTATAATAGTTTCTTTTCAATTGAATAAATATTGGCGTACAAAAATATTGATCAACGCATAATCAGTTTGGAAAATACATATTCGATACCATGTTTAATTATGGTAATTATTCTTTACGTGCAGGCATATCTAAATGTTTAAACCGTTAATCTAATCCCTTTTTTATCCCTTTTTAACTGGCTAACCACTGTTATGCTATCTTCTTTAAAATTGTGCTCCATTAGCACGCCTATAAAATAAAGAGCAAACAACCTTCTATACACTGTATATCATTTTGACGTCTCAACTTTGGCGCGTTTTTGGACAAGCGTATGTGTTCCAAAAAAATTTATTCAACAAAGAATAATATAAATATCTCTTTTTTATAGCTAAGAATTCTGAGCCTAAGTTCAATATGACGCAAAATGTATCAATGGATAATCACGAAGAATATCAATATTTAAATTTGATAGAAAAAATCATCAAAACCGGTAACTGTTTACCTTTTTTTTAACTAAGAATAAGAATAGTAATTAGTACTCCTATCTTATTGGTTAACTTATACAAACATAAGTCAAATTGGTATTAAATATGACTAATCTAATATATATATTAATAGACGATAATTTAAACATTCACAGGTGACAAACGCTTGGATAGGACTGGTGTAGGAACGTTGTCCATTTTTGGAGCCATGCAGAGATATTCTTTATGCAATAAAATCATACCATTATTAACTACAAAACGTGTATTTGTGCGAGGCGTAATAGAAGAGCTTTTATGGATGCTCTCAGGATCTACCAATAGTAAAGTTTTAACAGATAAAAAGGTGCATATTTGGGATGCAAATGGTTCTAGGGCCTTTCTTGATAATTTGGGATTTACTGAAAGGGAGGAAGGTAAAGTATTATTTTTATTCTATCTATTGTTTAAATTAGAATTCAGAATTTTAATAACTTTGATATTTGATTTTTAGGTGATCTTGGACCTGTTTATGGCTTTCAGTGGCGACATAGTGGAGCTAAATATGTTGATGCGAAAACTGATTATGCAGGACAAGGAATTGATCAAATCCAAAACATTATAAATACTATCAAGTATATATATTTTAAAGTGTTTTATATACTTACAACTTAGTGTGAAAAAATTATGATATAGCTATTTTATTCATTTTGTTTTAGAAATAATCCAAGTGATAGAAGAATGTTGGTATGTGCATGGAATCCCTCAGATTTAAGTAAAATGGCACTTCCTCCATGTCACTGCTTAGTACAGTTCCATGTATCCAGTGGAAAGCTTTCGTGTCTGATGTACCAAAGAAGTGCAGATATGGGTCTTGGTGTTCCTTTCAATATAGCTAGTTATGCTCTATTGACTCATATGATTGCTCATCTGACTGATTTAGAAGTGAGTTAGTTTCTAAGTATTCAAGATTATGTTATGTAGTGCAGGGGCAGAAGCATGCAAATGTAAATTCAACAGCTTATGGACACAACTCCCACTCAAGGAAATAAAATATTTTATGTTTACATTTTCTTGATCTGATAATGAGGCAAAATGTGTTGTTGAGTAACATGTAATCCTATAAGGAATACTGAATATATTCACATTGAGGAAAGAATATGGGGAATGGAAGAGGGAATAGTTCTTAACATTAGATTCCAAGTAAAGCACTTAGAACTCCAAAAGGTGTGAGTTCAAGTCGCACTAAATTCAAATTATTGTTAATAAAAAAAATTAAGAAAGTTCTTTCTTGTTCAGTAATAAGTATTCACAACATATGTTACTACGAAAAACTATTGTTTATATTGAAATATATATGATTCACAGAGTAATTTGTACATAAAATTGGCTAGTGGACAATGAACAAAATGTCTTAACACTTATATATAGTTCCCTCCACCTACCTTGTTATATGTGGGATACATTATGATCCAAAAAGATCCATAAAATGTGAACCTTAATATAAGAAAAGGGAAATAATGTTATAAATTAAATATTAGAAAATATAAATGAGCCAATAATATATTTAATTTGCATTGTTTTTTCAGCCTGGAGAGTTTGTCCACACAACAGGTGACACACATGTATACCTTAATCATATTGAACCTTTAAAGGAACAATTACAAAGAGTACCAAGACCTTTTCCTACACTGGAATTTACAAGAAAAATTAATTCTATTGATGATTTCAAATATGAAGATTTTATAATTAAAAACTATAATCCTTATCCAAAAATTAACATGGAAATGGCAGTTTAATTCGAAATTTTATTATTTTTTTATTTCTTCCAATATCTTATTTAGTTATAAAAGTTTTTTTTTTATATTTATAGTCTATGTGCCTTAAGTGAACTTTATATTTTGTATTTTTTATAAAATTGTAATTGTAGTTGATTGTAAAATTGTATTATCATTATGTAAACAATAAAATGGATATTGAATAAAGTAGAATTTTATTTTGTTAAACACAATTCAAATTAAAAGTAATTTACATTACAAAGATGAAGATAAAAACTTTTGCTTATCGTCATGGTGTACATTGGGATATAACAGACAACTTAAAACAAGATTCAATGCTTTATTAGAAATGAGATAGTAATTGACAAAATTATAATGTATTATAACTCAATTTTCACATGAAAGTAAAAAAATCACACTAGTGGATTATTCATAGTCTGTTATTTGCTTTAAATGTGATATATGTAAAAAGAAAAAAATCTTGTAATGCATTTTGTTTTTTTTTCTATATTTCTATTTTGTTATGTAAAAACTCATTATATATATTTTGTAGTTGAATTGTAATAGGGCGATTGCCTGTATAAATAAATAAATTCAATGTCTGGATTTTTATGCACTTTATTTTACCAGCGTGGGGGAAATGATAATATTTCTTATACACAAGAGGGGTTTGAAGCCAAAATCAGTCAGACAGTGCCTTATCAGCCAGAATGGCTTAAGAATAACAAGCTATATGAAAGTATGTGAAAAAGTAGCAAATATATAATATATTGATATAACTAACAGTGAAATAAGGTTTATGAAATATAGAAAATAAATAATTAAAACTAAATTATCAAATATTTACTTTAATTAAGTTATTAATAGAACTACAAAATAAAACCCCATAGTTATTAAAAAAAATAATGGCAATTTATATCTAAAAACTAAGTGATGCTAATAAAATTGTTACTCTTATAATCGTAAATATCTCAACAATAACAAATTCCTATTTTTTTATCTTATCATAGATAAAATTTAATTTTCATTTGCATTTGTACATTATTTCATTGTTATAAGTCTTGGTTACATTATAAGTTTAGTACACTTTCAGTTCCTGTAGAATCCATTGATTATAATGCAAACATATTTCATTAAATTTAAAAAAAAGTATTTTTATGGAGGAGTCTATTCAATAATTAAAATTAAAAAAAAATAATATGTGGCTATTATCAACACATTTGGTCATCTTGTGAAGGAACCTGAAAGAAATGAACTTTAATCAGTATACAAATTATTTACTTTTAATTAATATTATATAGAGAAATTATTTTTATAGGCCATATAATTTTCAACTTTTTCAAATGTTATTCTAATGCATTTTATTTAGAAGTTTTAAAAATTACTTTCTACAAAGCATGTTAATGTTTGGCTATAGTAACATACTCTCCAAAAGTAATAAACAACTAATGAGGGCAGAGTGGCATAATTAATTATTATCATTTCCTTGCTTTTGTATAAAGGCAATTAAATTCTCAATAAGCAATGTCTTTAAATTTGGTTCCATCTTCATACCAAGCTATATACAGAATTTAGACGGCATGACGCTTAAAAAATAGAAATATCACCTGAGGTACTGAGTCATCCAATCTACTACTTGGTACAGGTAAAGCAGCTAGTTGCTCTGCAAGAGCCATTGTGACTTCCGTTTCCACTGTAATTTCCACCCATAAAGTATCTAAAAGATAAAAATAGACAATGACTAGCACTTTATTTATAAAATTAGATGTCAAATTGATACATAACCTATACTATTTTTATTTTCTAAAATATTTTATAATAGGATGATTCAAGCAAATCAATTGTAGTGCATGAGCACAGGTGTATCATTATATGTGACAGACTGGCATTGAGTTCCAGCACTAAATATGAAATGACTCCTGAATTCAGCAGATAATGTGGAACAAGTGTCTTAACGGGAACAGAGTGACTTAACACTAGGTTCCCAGAATTTCTCTGCTTACCCAACTATGTTTGATTCCAGCATAAAGCTAAAAAAAAAATTATTCAAAATATTCAACCAATTGTTTGAAATACATATTTAATTAATATTGTGAAATATTTAACCTCTAATAAAATTAATACTAAGTGCTTGTCATTATAAAATAAATCATATTATTATAAATTTCATTAATCTTAAAAATTGCATCAAAAAATGTATAAAAATAAACATATATTGTGATTGATGGTTTGGGGCTTGATTGCCACATGGGAGGTTTATTCTCCAGTGCAAAGTGCCGTCAAGTTCTGCTTCTCTAACTCTCTCTGTCCCGTAACATTTAGCTGACAGTGGGCAACTGAGTGTTTTAATATTAAATTTTCTTTGCCAACCCTACTGTATATACAGTTGAAGCTAAAAAAACTACATACCGCCAATTTGTTCTCCTTTTTCTGTCACTAAATGAAAATACCCTCTATGTACACCAGCAACACTCGGTGCTTGCAATTTCATGGTTACATTAGTGGAATGTCCAGGGGGGAGAGGTGGCACAAACACTGGTGTTGCTGCAAAATACTCGCCCCCAGCCTGTATCAATCTACAGCTACCGGGCCACCCTTCAGTTCCTGTGTTGGCAATACTCCAATTTTGTTCAAAACTGTAATCAGATACTATCAAATTACTTCAATTTTGTCATCTTTAAGTATATTTATTTTTATTATTTATATATCATTAATTTAATTCTGTTAAATAATAACTGTTAGATATATAAAAAAGGAATTTACTAATGATTGTTATTATAACAATGTTTAATTAAATTATATTGGAAAATCTTACAAAGCTGAGGGTCCCACTGCAGATTCCTGACTTTGTGATGCTTTTAAAGACATAGATGGTAGTTTAGGAGGTAAGCTATAATCTAAATAACAACATATTGCTGCTTGTAAATTCCTGAAAAACAATTTAATTTTATACAGATAAATATGTGTCTAAACACAGAAATCAACTGTATGAACATTACATGTATTTTTTACCAATTACTCATATCGAGAAAAAAACTAGCTGTATTGTAGCTTAAACTAGTTCCTAACAGCTTTTGCATTTGGCGTATGAGCTCTTCTCTATCGGTAGTATTCATACAACTAAATTGCAACAGAAGGTTTTGATCTATTTCGTCATGGTTCTGGCCAATTTCACCAGTTGATGATGAACCGTCAATATCCATTATGCTTAAACCTAAATAACAGGCACTTTCTGCAACTCTTAACACTATCCTATTGACATTCCCTTTGTTTATATCCGTCAGCTGACTTCATTCGTGGAAATATTAATAATTCCAAAAACAGTAGAGTTGCGGTCACTTGTAACTAAATAGTAAACATAAAATATTTGACATTTAAAATATTACAATAGTAATCGTCAGATGTCGCATTATTTATTTTCAAAAAATGAATGAATGATCGATGATCTCTGGCCATCTGTCCCGTAATCTGTCAATGTTTTTTTTAATCATGATCATCTTATACCACAGACTCCAAAAATGCGCTAATTAATTACAACCTTGTGTTAATATTAAATGTGAAACTGATAAATATATTAGTAGCAATTACACAAATTCTTACAATATAGATAGTTATTAATCATTATTACAAATTGGAAAGGATATATTATACGAAAGTTAAATTGTATGAATTCTCAAATTTCATAATTTCTTTTCGGAATCCAGAATTCAAATAATTAATAACAATTGTTATGTGTTCTTATTTTAAGAGAATTAATTTATATGAAAATTATTATACTTTTTATAAATAGATCAAATTATAATATAATAGATATTTATTTAAAAAATCATTCAACCATTCTCATTCTTCCCGATATCGTAGATCCTATGTAATAAATAGTCTGTGATGAATCTGTGACGAACATTTGACTTTAAAAAAATGTGGTAATCAAAACTTCAAAAAAGCGCAACATTGTTTTTTCTTCTGAGTTAACTTTATACATTTTTTAACGTTGCTTGTATTACATATCCTACAATATGACATACAGGCATATATTTCTTAAGTCATAGAAGAAAATTCTTATTGGTAGTTTGTAATAACTTGTTAATATTAGATAAGTTATGGGTTACATTTTTATATCTTTCCTAATTATACTATAAATATGGATTCCCCAGAAAAAAAATCTAAAAGAGCACATGCTTGTCCGTTTAGTGGATGTACTGCCGTATTTAATAGACCCTATAGGCTGGCCCAGCATCGACTGGTTCATATGAATGTGGTAAGGTTTATAATTTCCTTATACTAATTATATGAGTATATTCCTTTTTAACATACATCTTATTTAAGTATTTATCGTTTTTAGAAAGCTTTTGCGTGTACCCACGAAACATGTACAAAAGAATATTCCAGTAAAAGTCATTTAGATCGTCATATTAACAGTGCACATAAGAAGAGCGATATTGATATATTGCACTGGTTTGTATATATTATCCAAGAATATTTTCTTCGTTTTTAATTGATGTTATAAAATAATCACTACAACACTTATTTTAGCTGTCCAAAATGTATGAAGAAATATGCTAACAGACAAAATTTAAAGAGGCATATGAAAGTAAGTCATATTGAAAACAACAAACCTTTTGCTTGTGATATCTGTAAATTGATTTTCAAAAAGAAACACCAACTGCGAGCCCATATGTATATTCATAATGGTTTAAAAACATTCAGGTAAAAAATCTCTTAAAATAACACAGTAGTCTTATTTGTGTCTAAAGTTTGATAGTTAGTGTAATTGTAAATGACATACACTTAAGGCTCTCCTCAATTATTTAGAATAATGTGTACCTTTAAATAGAAAATAAAAAATCTTGTCTTAGTTGTTAGCTTTAAATATTGGTAACAACTAAGAATATGGTAACATAAAGACATCTTTTACTCTTAAATAACCATATCTCAGCATGTGTATTGATACCTTCATTTGCAAACAAGCCAACTCATATCTGTACAAACAATACAAGAGACATTAAAATGTTATAAAGCTTTTATTTAAACAACTAGGAACATATCACTGAGAGTGTAATAAGGAAGCATGGTTTCAATTCATGGTTGATTGGCAAAACTCAATGCATTGCCTCAATATCAGAGCAAAGAATTGGAAAAATACATTTAAATAAATATTTCATTTCCTCAAGTGGGTGATCTATCGCACAACTAGTCAATTTTTTTGTCACACTTTGTGCCCATGTGCCACACAGTCGCAGGCCAGTGCCTCTACTAATAATATTTTGTTAATTTGATTACTAGAAGATAAATATTTGTTTTATTACAGATGTCATATCTGTGAAAGGGAATTTGTCACACTGTATGAAAAGAAGAAACATATGAGAAACCATAAAACATATACTTGTGAAAACTGTGATATAAAGTTTAGTCGCTGGACCAACCTTTTGTCACACAAAAAAAAATGCCACCAGTCCTTAGGTATTTTAATCGTTTTTACCTTACAACAGATTTTTTGTCATGGTGAAAACTTAACACAAAATTGATTGCAAATTTGTGTAACTAGGTTTCCTCAAAAAAAAGTCAACAATCTGTTGTGTAATACATATTAAGAAAACATATAAAAATATGAATGTAGCAGGATTTGAACCCACACCTCTTGGAAGGAAACCATCCAAGGGCTCACATCAAGGGACCACTAAGCCATAATATGTTCTCATCAATATAATTCAAAATTCTTATATGCTTGTTACAACTTATTTTGTTATAATAATTTCTTAGAATTATCGTTTGACAAGAGAGAAAGCTTTTATTAAATATTTTTAACATTTTTAAAGTATTATTCCACACTTAAGAAAGAAAAATACTTATTAAATAATCATATAAAAATTTGAATATAGTGTACTTTTTAAGAAAACATTAAAAAAAATTTGAAACTGAGGAAACTTGTAACTGTTAAAATTTTCTAAGTATTCTTCTTAGCTAAGTTTTAAATAATATTTTAAAAACATCTCTGGCTTGCTTATTACCTTGCTAACTTGTGATCTTGTCATCTTAAACTGTTATCTTTATTAATTTTCTTACAGAATATATATGTGATGATTGCGGCAAAGTTTTTAAAGAACGGCAACACATGATTAGACATGTTAAAAAACATAAACCAAATTCACCCACGAAAATGTTTTACTGTCCATATGAAAATTGTCACAGGTTCTTATTATTTTATATATTTTTATAATAATTTATTTTTAGACCTTTACTCTGTTTTCCGCAAATAGCAAGGTAGGCAAAGCAAACTTAATGCTTAAGACATTTTGTTGTCCACGTACATACCAATTTTTGAGATCTGTTGAGCAGCGGAACTCAACGCTGCGCTTTGTCTTGTTACAAGAATGAGGAAAGGAAAATGCTTCATTTTCCCTAGTAGAAATGGAAGTTGTGTTTATCGTAAAACGCTTTGCCGTGACTCCGCAACTAATATTAAATCGAATCAACCAATAATATTAGAAATAATTCATTTGATCATTCATAGCATTTCGTTTCTTTCAGACACTATTCGCGAAACAGTAATTTGAAACAGCATGTTCTCAACAAGCATGAAGGATTGACCTTTAACTGTTTAATATGTGAGGCTAAATTGTCTACAAAGGTAATCATTTTGAATAATAAAAACTTTATTACTAGATTTCTGTTGATTATTGATTATTTTGCGTTCTGTAAAGTATGGCCGCCAGCAGTGTGCAGTAGATCAGTATCTTATTGTAAATGTTGGTTGTGGGTTAATTCTCACTTGGGCTAATAATTATCTCTACTAATGCAGAGAAATCTAATCAAATCACGCTGTATCCTGCACACAGCAGTGTAGGCAGAGGGATCCTAGTGTTAAGACACTGTTTCCCACTTTCCGCCGAAATCCGGAGGCATCGCGTGTTCAGTGGCGGAACTCAACGCCACGCTTTGCCTCGATACCAGTACGAATGAAAACCCTGAACCAATCCATTATACAATCATACTTTGTGCCCGTGCCCCACAACTGGCCTCTTGATTTAGCTCTTGTTTAGATCTTGTTACATATTATAACAGCTTATGTTACCTGAATGGCGATGACGGTCAAGACTCTTCACACTTCACTTTTCACTCAGTTGGAGAAATCTAGTGAAAAGTAGTAAGTAGTAAGTCTGGAGAAATCTAGTGAAAAGTAGTAAGTCTGAAGTGTCTTGACACAAGGTTATCTCCGCCTCATTTGGTTTATGCAGCATACAATGAGAAGCTTATAGAATAGTACTGTTTACTTAAATCATTTCAGTATAACACCATTGCAAGTTTTTTTTTAAATAAATTGTATATCAAGTTGCATTACCTGTAAATTTATTTAAAATAAGGAAATCAATCTAGAATGGAGTGGCCTACATTTTTATTTTATATTATTTTACGTTTCTTTTGATAAAAATCAAATTTAATAATCTTTTTTATAGGCAAAGCTAAACGAGCATTTACAACGTCACAACCCTGATGTTTTATTAAACAAGAAAAAGAAAACAAAAACTGTCCGAAAGAGAAGAAAGGATCTAAATAGTATGAAAGCGTCATCAATATTGAAATTGGGTGGTATTGTCCATAATGAAGCTGAAGAAACTAATTCGAAATCAACTAGTCCTAATTCAAGTTTATTTATTGAACCTACTAATCAAGAACTGTCCAAACAGACTTTAAGTGTACCTGAAAATAATTTAATAATGTATCAGCCATCTTTAGATAATTCTCCAGGTGATAATAATTTAATTACCTCACACAATATAATACTAAATGATGTACATACTGATTGTTTAAATATTATTGTGGCTAAGGAAAGTGTTATGGCTGAAAATTCTTTTACAACTGCATCAAGTAATTCTGTAGAAACTAATTTATCTCAAGATATATGTCAAATAATTGTATGATTTTTTTTCTAATATCTTGTTGTGAAGACATCTTTATTAGAAATTGATGTCTAATAGAAAATGGGACTGAATTATGACCAAAGTTAAAAGTTAAGTTTCACAAGAGAAAGAAGCGAATTGTTTGGTAAAAAAATAACCATATAAAATCAAATCTCCCCAGCCTCCGTCATTATGTTGTAAAATATTTAAAACAAAATTACATTATAGTTAAAGACTTGCCCTAAATGTACTTCTAGTACATTTAGGGCAACACTTTCATGATGTCTTTTAGCAGTGTTATTCGACACTAAGGTTAGAAAAATATTTAATTTACATACAGACTTGAATGATTTTTAAGAGGTGCGGGCTTGAAATCCATAACATTCAATTGTTATATATTTTCTAAAATATTTTACTATGTATATTCATTTGTAAAAACTTTTGTTTTTATCAGTAATTATTTTCAAAGTATGTTCTGGAAATTATTCTATACTGGAAAGAGAAACTTCGCGGTTATAGCTTTCACTTCTACTCTAATGCGTACAAATAAAATCATTATTGGTCATTCATAATGTTTAACTGACCAAACAAATACTACTCATTACATATCAAAAATAAAATTAATTTATTTTTGATATATTATGAGTTATAGATAAGTGTATAGTGATAATTTTCGCGACGCCGATCACCGATCGCAGACTTTATATGACGTGCAGTACTGTTGTGAGTTGTGTGCCGTGACGGAAGACAGTACTGTAAATTTAGATAGTAATAGTGTTCTGTTAATGTTTATATAATTTAAAAATATAAATAAATAGTAATGGAAATAAATTTAGAAATACGGATTTAAATATTTCTTTTAATTTTATATATTTTATAATAGTTTTCCCCGAGTTCATAGCAATTACATTATTTCGCTATAGTTAACGGAATTAATTGTATTTTAAGATAATAATAGCTTTCGTATACATAGTTAAATGTATTGTTAATTATTGTTTATTATTGGTTTATATAGGTAATTAACAAAAATATAAGTCCTCAATGTTTGTAAATAATTATTGAGAGCATTTATTCATGTGTTACGTTCCCACATAACCAGGGAACCGCTGATCGAAGTCTCTTG